>CAUHTR010000797.1:0-103476 GCA_959609185.1 Schmidtea polychroa
CCTAAATTTATGTTAAAAAAGTTCCCACAAACTATATGCACGAACCTATATTCGCAAGTTAAAAAAAAATAATTAAAAAAAGCGCGATGGAATAAAACAAATGCATAACATAAGTTGTAGTTAGTATAGTAACCTTAATGTTTTATCCAAGTTTTGTCTGTAATACAGTATTTTTAATTTATAATGTTATTTTCAATTAATTAATTATTTAGCATCACACTTTTTTAAATATTACACAACTTTTTAAATAATAGTATAATAATCAGGCTACAAATTTCTTTGACTGTCGAAATGTGGATAATTTTTCTTTCTGATTTTTAAATTTAATTTGAAAATGGAGAAAAATAATACAATCACCTATAACAACAATCTAGATTTTGATGAACACTAGATGAAAATTATAAAAGAATTATACATAAATCGCGACGATGTAATCAATACAAAAGTTTGTAACAAAACCAAATGTAAATTTGTTCATGTTCATTCACGCACGATTACGGAACATTCATGTTCTGAGAAACAAACAAAAAATAAGAAAAATGTTTCTTAGAAAAAAAATACATTTTTTCATTTTTTTTGTTATTCAGGAATAAAAAAAATTTTCTCAAAAAAAATTAAAAAAAAATTAAAAAAATGTTTTTGTTATTGAACCTTAACCCGGTTTTTGAAGGGTTCGGGATTCGGTGCGGGTCACAAAATTTGTTTGAACCGGAGCGGGTTTTGGGTTCGGCCGTTCGAGGTTCGGGTTCGGGTTCGAAACACTGATTACAGGTGCAATTGTTAAAACTGGTAAAGTATAGTAAAATAACTGTTAATATTGCAGATGTAAATCCTAAAGAATAACCTATAATTTTTAAAACTGTATTCCCTTTATTCCATCTATTTTTAACCTTTTTATAATGCTTTAATAAATCTTGTAAATGTAAGGTTTCTGATTTAAATTCTTTTACTCTCATAATTTCAAGTTCTGTGGGAGCCGAAGGCCTTGGAACCTTTGTGACCTTCGGAATAATATCCTGATGATCTCAATTCTGGATATATTTTTTCTTCTCTACTTCCATTTTAATAATTAAAAAAATAAGACTTTATTCTTCTGAGCACCATCTGGTACCAATACTCGGATATCAAAAGAAACTCTTGTTGAGAGGATATCTTTATACAATTCTCTCATGCTTTACGAACTTCATCACATCAACCCTTTTTTCATAAAATATTAAATCTATATATTGTACAGTGTGCTTTTAAAAATAATATTCTTACTTTTAACTTTATGTAGTCCATGTGAATGAGTATTAACATACCAATCTCCGTGTGGTAAATCATAACTAGTCATTATAACATCACCCTTTTCAAGCTTACTATTATAATCACATTTCACAAACCATTTCATTCTTTCATTATCATCATCAAACAAAAGAAATAAGGATCAATAATCTTTACAACCATAAAACACCCCATTCTTACTGTTTGTTGTTATTAAACTTGGTTCTATAAATGTTTATATGTATGGGGTAATAATGTTTTATTCTGTTCTAATTCAGCAGCTCTTTTTCTAATACTATGTGTGGTGTTAATGTGTGTTCCATGAGACTCTAAATTTGAAATTCTTTTATTAAATGATGTAATCATCTCATTTATTATATTATATATTGTATTAAATTTAGTATTCATAATTTGTTCATCTTTAGAATTTAATATGGTAGTATTTAACTTTACAACTTGTTCAGTTAACAGGACTTTGTAACTTGTCAAATTTATCATTAAATCGTTGTTCGATATTATTAAGCTTTGATTCCATTGAATCCATTTTTGTTGTTAATGAACTTTCAATTCTTGTTGTTGTTAAATCAGTATAATTTTTAACACCATCAACATATTTTTTATTAACTGCATCAGCTTCATCAGTGGAAAAGATAATTCTTTTATCTTGTGTCCATTTAAAATTAAATCACCCTTCATTGAATCACCTCTTTCATTAATATATTTATTTTCTGTTAAAGTTAATATTTCTTCTGTATTAAACCTTGTTTTTATTGTTCCACCACCTCTATTACATGGAATATAAGAACTCATTTATTAATAATTTAAATGAATCTTCAAACCTGTTTCAAATGTAAATACATTGAAATCTCTTCTCCATTAAAATCAATCAATTCTCCTTCTTGATTAAGAATTTTAAAATTAATATCCATTATATATTTTCTACATAAAGGTAAATAATTTGGAGGATTCATTCTTTCAACTATTTTATATCCCATAGGAACTGTGTTTGAGGGAAAGGAATATAAACATTTGTTTGTTTACCATTATTATAAGAACCAGTTATACAATCGCAATGATATTTATTGTGTTTGTATTTATTATTTTATAATATTTTCTGATATTATAATAGATTCTTTCTCAACTTTAGGTATGTTATAATGACTCTGTGTAAATTCCTAAAATTGTTCTAAAGAAAACTATTATTTTGAAAATGAATTCCTATATTCTCTAAAGTCATTATACATTTTGAAGTTGGTAAATCCATTTTAATTTTAATGACTCCATTTGTTTTTTTTAGAAAGTATATTATTTAAATCTTTTATCTCATAAGCTCCGGGTTCGATTGTTATTATAATCTTATCTGTAGATTTTGGGCTTATATAATAAAATATGTTATTATCTTTAGTTATATTAAAAATAGTATTATAAGCACAAAACATAATAGTCCTAATTCATAATTTAAATTTTGATCTAATTTAATTGAATCTTGAAAGTTTATAGTAAAGTCTGATTCTTTTGAATTTATAGATAAAGTTCTTGAATATTTATCTGACATTATGTTTACCATTTTTTTTAAATTATCTTCCGGAAGGTTTGCGAAGCTCCATTTTCATAGTATAGATTTTAAATCATTATAAATTTCTTGGATTAAGGAAGTGAAACCTTCTCCTTTGGATTTATTCAATCTATACAAAACATATAAGCTTAAAATACCACATATTTTAGTATTATTAGGTTGAACTTGTAAAGAATTAAAAGTGTAGTCCGAGAGATAGTCTTCAACTTCTTTTAGTGGGTTTAATCCCAAAAGAATCAAAGTATATAGATTTATTATATATACAAACCCAATGAGATCCTTTTTCATTTGAATTTGATAATTTATAATGATATTCTTTGGAGTGTCTTCCTTTCAGACTCGACAATTCATCATTCATTAATATTTTTATTTTTAAATTTAAATAATCTGCATAATCTTTTAAATCAAAATTTGTTTTTGTATTTATTCCAAATGTTTTTTAAAAATCTAATATTGAAGGAGTCATTTTATATTTTATAACTTCGTATTTATAACTTCGTATACTTATTAAATTTATCTTTTGAAATTATTCCTGTTTTAATAATTCTTTAGAAATCTTTAAAATATCAGAATCTAAATTATTATGTCCTGCTTTTTTAGCTGCTAATAGTTTTCTTAATTCAATAAAAAGATTGATTGGGTTTATCTCCTTACCCTTTCCCTGGCCCTGACCCTGGCCCTCTCCTTCTGTGACAATATAACCCTTTCATTTTTATTTAAATATTTCTTTAAATCTTGAATATGTTTTGCTTTAGCACTACCATGTACTAATTCTATTAAATTTAAATATTTTTTAATTTCTAGAAGATCAACATTCTCTGAGGGATATCCACAAACTAATCCATAAAAATCATCTGTAAATTCAAAATCTAGGTGTTTAGTATTATAAACATTTTGTGAATGAATACGTGATTATTTTCTGAATTTAAATATAACAGAAAGTCATGTTTATTAATTGTTATTATTTGATATCCTTCAACATTAATATTAAATGTAGGTTTAATTGTTTTACTTAAACTCACATTAATTTTTAGGATCAAGTATAAGAGGTTTTATATTTAAATCTTCCAACCATGGTAATTCTCTTAAATCTTGTTTATCTTCCAACTCTTTAAATTTTAAAACTTCCAACTCTTTTATAGCTTTAATTGTTGGCCCCTGTTGTTGTGTTATTACCTCATTTAATATTATAAATTCAGCGTGTTGAGTTGTATCTTTTTTATTATATTTATCTTGTTCTGATTGTAATTTTTTTAAAAGTGCTAATCTTTCTTCATATACCATTTTAATGGTATTAAAAATGGTATCATTTTGGTAAAGGATCCGTTGGAAAGGGTTTCAAGTATAAACCTTTACCATTTTTAATTTTACAAAGACATCCATTCTTTAAAGATTTACATATTTTTTTAAAATCATCTTTATCTTTTGAAGATAAAGATTCAGATGATGAAATTGATTTTTTTAAAAAATCATTTAAACCACGGCCTTTATAAGGATCAAGATAGAGACCCCTTCCCTGAGACTTTTGCAGACTCCCCTCATATGGATTAAGATAGAGACCCTTTCAACGGACACTCCCCCTTTAGCTTGATCCTTCTTCATTGAATCGATTTCAGTTTGTAGTTTTTCTTTTTCTAGGTCTGTCTTTTGAGATTCTTTAGCTTTTTGAACTGTAGTTGCAATTCCTCCAGCTATTCCAGCAGCACCTGATAGTCCGGCAATGATTGCAGGTATTAAAGCCGCCAGAGGAAGAATCCCTCCTTCTTTAGCTTTTCTTTAACTTGTTCTTTTACATGTTTTCCAATAAAATATTTTTTACCAGAGATTACTACTGATTTATTTTTATTTGAATTTATTAATTCTTGCAAGATTCCTCTGTAGGGTTTTGTGTTGTCATTTTATAATAAATAAAAATGGATACTTGGAAACCAATTTTAAATAGACATAAATCTAAATTTAATAATAAAGTATTTCCTGATAATTTTAGATGCTTAATTATTGGTTCTTCTGGATGTGGAAAGAATGTACTTCTTTTGAGGATGTTGCTTGAAGATGATTTTTTAGATTATAATAATTTAATCTTTTACTCTACAACCATAAATCAACCAGAATTACAACTTTGAAATGTGGATTTGAAAATAAATTAACTAAAAAAGCTATAATTGATATTTTTAAAAATCAACATACATATCCCGAAGAGGTTTTTCATCCTTGTGATATGGTTGATTGGTACAAGGAAAAGATTTTAGAATCAGATATTAGTAATAAAAATGATTATATAGGGATGGAATCCAGATCTTATTCTCTAATAAACCTGAAGATGTTTTACATTGTGATTTACTTCCTAAAGATAAAAAGAATCTAGTTATATTGATGATGTTGTTAACATGAAAAATCAAGAGATTCAAAAGAGTTACTTTACACGAGGTAGACATAATAATTGTAATGTTATTTATATATCTCAAACATATTATGCTTTAGATAAAAACTCTATAAGAAATAATTCTAATTGTTTTATATTTTTTTAAATTAGACAAGCGTGATAAGAATATGATTTATAATGATTTATTTTCAAATGTTGAACCTGATAAGAATATGTTTGATATGTTTGTTGATAATCATTGGAAGAAAAATATAATTATATTTATTTGGATAGAGAAGAAGCTGAAATATGGAAAAGTTTGTTTTAGGGCTTGTCGACTTAAAAATCTGTTTTCTGTAGTTCATTATTATAAAATCTACCTAATATTTTTTCATTATTTAAATCGATGATACCATATGTTATTGGAGTTGTATGATGTATTTTATTTATAATAAAAATTTCATTTGTCCATTTTGCTGTGAATCCTTTTTCAAATTTATTTTTATATTTAAATATTCTTACGCGGTCACCAATTTTAAATTTTGGTTTTATAGGGGTTGTATCAACAATAACATCATTTTCAATATTTACCACTTTAACTGTTTCAGGATTCAAGGAAGCATTTAAAGGTGTTGATTTTATAGAACTATGTACATCATTATTATATTCATTTACAATCTTTTGTAACAATTCATTGTTCCATTTTTGTTTTCCAATAGCAGTAAAATATTTCCACATTTTATTTTTTAATGTTCTATTTAATCTTTCAACCACAACTGCTTTTCCTTCGTTTTCTGTTGAATATAATTTAATATCATTTTCATTTAAAAACTTTGTAAAAACTTTGTTATAAAATTCTGTTCCTTTATCACACCATAAATATTTTGGAATTCTTTGATATTCTTCAAATATATTTTCAAATGCTTCTGTAATTGAATATCCTGTTTTATTTTCTAAACACCTTGCAAAAGCAAATCTTGTATATAAATCTATTACTGTTAAAATTATTTTATATTTTTCAGGGTCTGATGATTTGGCATAAAGACTAAATCAGCAGACCATGTTTGATCTTTTTCATGTACTTGAACTTTTAAATATTTTTTATTTTTTCTAAATTCATGGTGTAATTCGTTGGCATATTTTATTTGTGATCTGTTGGGTTTGTAAGGGTTTATTCTCAAAGAGTTGATTCTCAAGGGATCTTTCAACGTCTGCTTGTTCAATAATCCTTTTATTAGCAACATCTTTTGCTTTTCTAGGAAGTCCTGCTCCTATGAAAATCTTACCTTTCATTGCTAATTTAACTAGAGCTCTTTGAATCTTTGAATCCTTGCTTGATGGATTTTGTATATTATTTAAATCATGTATTAAATTCACATCAGCAACATGTCTATCTCTAAGATCTTCAGAGTTGTAAGCAATGTCATGTTTTAAAGCTGCTTGATCAATTCTATTTATTGGTTCTTCTCCTTGTTTAGGATTATTATTTTCATCTAATCTAATATCTAATCTTGTTCCTGGTCCAGTATAATTGTGACGGAATAAATGTCTTTCACCTGGATATTTTTCTGTAGTAAAAGGTTTTAATATTGTAGATGTTGTTTTTGAAGATTGTAGGTCGCCTCCTGTAATATCAACTCTCGTATGTTTTTTAGTTTTGAGATGACTTGCTTTGTGATGTCTTGTAACTTGACAATTACAACTTTCACATGTCCAATATTTACTCATTTTAAAAGTTTTTTTATGGGGGAATCTACTTATGAAGAATCTCCCCTAACATTTTCAATAATTGAAATCTTTCCACCATATAATTTCATTTCTATTTTCTTTTCTTCTAATATTAATGTATATACTTTAGCTTTAAAATTAGAATCCTTTGTTATATGAAGTGTAACATCAACATTATTTATGGCTAGGCGATCATCTTGGTCTGAAACATTTATACAAAATATAGAATATAAATTTTTGAAATCTTCTAAACTTAATTGCGGTTCAACTTTGAAATCATAACATGTTTCAATATAATTTAGATATGGGAATATGTTTTCATTATTTTCAATATTAAATTCCATTCTATTTATTGGATAATAAGAACTATTTAATTGAATTTGGATTGTTTTTAAATTATCATTTCCAATCTTTTGAATAAACAAGTTGTTATTTTTTTGAAATGATGGATCTGTTTCTTTGAATCCAATCAAGATATATCTTGGTCGGTATGCTAAATTTGCCACCTTTATAGAATATGTTGAACCCTCTGTCATACTAAATTCACTACAGATTCTATTTAAATAATTTACATTTATAGACTTGTTGGAATTTAATCTTTCAAGGAGTTTGATTTCAGAATGTGGATTTAATGTCCATTCAGGTATATGCAATTCAAGTGTTGATAATTTTAATTTAGCTTTTGTATCTGCAGCTCCATAGAACAATCTTTTATCACCTTCTAGTCTATTACAGATGAGTTCTATAAAAACATTATGGAGCACCCGGTTATAGTTTTGAAGGAATCCGAACAAGTGTTTTAATTCAAAATAACCTTCAAATTTTTTCAACTTATAAAGTTCAACTCTTTTATAGTAAGCATAATTTATATCTAAACCATCTTTATCTAATCCCCTTTATTAACATCAGGAATCCAACCTGTTAATTCACCATATTCGTTTTTATAATCACAACCAGTTAAAATAAAATTTAACATTGTAGAATATACTCCTGGATGCAAAACAGTTTCAATTTCTGATGATCCTAGTTTTAATCTCATGTTGGAGAATAAATTTGGAAAGAAATTATTTTCTAGGGTTATATCTTTGTTTGGTTCAATTTCTAATTCAATTTTATAATATAATTTGGCATTACAAATATCTATTGGGTTTGATGTTTGAAGAGATTGAAAAACTATATCACCCCTACGATTTAAGTTTGCAATAGATCCTGAAGTTGGTGAGATTTTTAAAATATCATTTTTTTTAATTTCATGAGTAAATTCTTTATTATAATCAAGATTTAATTTATTTTTTTCTTGAATTTTAAGATTTATATTATTCATTTTTATAATAAAAATTTAAAAAATGACAAAAATACGAACTCCGATAGCGCAGTGGGAATAGACTGGCACAGTGGTTCAAATGCTAGCGGTTCAAATCACGTATGAGGTTAGTTTTTTTTTCAACATAAAATAATATTAAAAATTTGAAAATAATATTGAAAATAATTTTTGAAAATAAATATTAAAAAAATATATAGTGTGGGTATCTTAGGAAATAAATCTTGTTTATTTTATTTATTTATTAATTAATTAATTTTTAAACATAAATATGAAAAAAAAAATATTGAAACGGGTGATGGTGGCGAACCGGTAATTATCGCCACCAGTCTTTCGAACACCCCCGGATCGATTCTATAATGTGCACATTTATTTCTTGGTTGTTTTCGGACCTCTTTCGGATTCGCTTTCGAATTCATTTGTACTTTCGAGCAGCACACTTAAAACGCCGATGAAATCGACTTCGTGAGCGAGAAGCGAATAATAAGGTGTGCTGCTATTATCGAATTGATTCTGATATATAAGTCTGGCCAGCTTGTATATTGGAAGAGATTCGATAAACGAAAGAGGTTGAAATAAAAAAAAAATGATCCGGATCAAAAAAAACTGTTGAGAGGACAGTGAAAAAAAATACCACTGTCCTCTCAGAGCAGTTTTACTATTTTCATAAATTAGTCAAATAGCAACTTGCTAGTTGACATCCTCAAGTAGTGTGTTTATATCCCTAACGACCGCAAGCCGACAAACGTTTTTCATAGTTTTATCAGTATTTTTTTTCCCCGTTTTATTAATATTTTTGTTGTTTTTTTAATATTTTTGTTGTTTTTTTTAAGTCTTTATTTTGAAACCAAAATGTCTTCAGAATAAAGAAATTAAAAGATATAGGTTTTTAGGGGTTTTAAGTGTTTTTTTTTTACGTTTATGGGGGAAAAATAGGTATAAAACATGAAAACAGTGGGAGGCTTGTGGTCGTTAGGGATATAAACACACTACTGAGCCAACATGCAAAAGAAAGAAAATTGCAGGCCAATACAATTTATTTTAAATCTAAAACTTTAAAATAAAAGTATTAATGTGACGAATGAAACTGCAACTGAATTTTCAAAAGGTCCTTGTATTCAGGTTCGATGTACTAATTCTGAAAAGTGGTGATAAATACTTATCTGCCAATCTTTATCTAATAGAATTCTTCCTGCAGTCACTGTAAAAAACTCATGTTCATATATATGTGTGTGTGTTTTTATTAAAAAGAGCTTGAAGTCTTTAAATCAGTAAATATATCAAAAACATATCGATATATAGATATATTTACTGATTTCTAGTCTTCAAGCTCTTTTTAATAAATACAATGGGAAAACAATCAGTGGTGAAATTGGAAAAAAGTTCCTATAATATATAATTTTCTTGGCATGAGATATTAAATTAGAAAATTTGCTGCCGACAAAGATTTGTGAAACTCTAATTTTAGAAAATTGACAAATAACTGCTTCAGGAAATTTTCTACTTCAAAATTTATGTTTATGGTGACAATATTAAATTCAGTTTGAATGGCAATGAAATCTTGAAATCTTTGTTCAAATTGAGATTTTAATTTTCTAAGACCATCTTCTTGACTCTTAAATTTGTCTTCATTTATTGAGGGTATTGAATTTAATATATTTGTTTATTCGCCGTTGGCCCAATAGAGGCTTTGTGTGGGCTGCAGTTTGTCCGTCACTGGTCTTTCAGTTTTATTTAATTATAATATTATAATTATAATATTTAGTTAGTTATTATATCTAGCATATTTCGCAAATTTGGCAAGTCACTAATTCAGTGTTAACTTCTTTTTATATAATAAATTATTTCTCACATTTTTATATTTATAGGTGTTTTGAAATATTTTTATTATTATTTTAATTTATTTAAATGAATTTTCTTGTTAACCAAAAACAAAATATTCAAAAGCATATTATTTAAAAAGAAAATGATTAATATTTGAAAAATTGTTTTAATAATCCATTGATAATTATTTTTTCACCATATTTTAATGTTTACAACTATATAAAGGTTTTATAATTATATAATGCCAAATTATTAATCGTTTTTATGTTTTAGATGAAAAATAAAAGTTACACTAGATCACATAGCAATCACAGAAGGAGATACGATGGCCGATATAGATCTAGATCATACACTGTTTACCAAAGTTCCAGTTCTTACGACGTAAAATCAGAGAGATTACAGAATGGTTATAGTCATGGCTATAAATATACTAAAGAAAATGGGTATGATAGTCGTTCAAACTATTCAAGAAAACGACGACGGGAAAGCAGTGTAGATAGTTATAGAAGAAATCGTGGTAGTAGTTTTAGACAATTAAGGCCGAATAAACGGAAATATGAAAGGTACTTTTTCTAAGATAAATATTTTTAATTTTTAAAAAAATAAAAATCTCGAAACAATTATTTAATATAACAATTACAAAATAGGAGAGATGAGTATGGTTACTGTAGTAACAATAAGCGGACTAGAATTTCGTACTCGCGTTCAAGCTCAGAATCAGTAAAATCTTTATCTACAGATACAATAGTGAACCGAGACAATGATGGTTATTTAGTTATGAAAGAAGATCAGTTGCTTAAAAAACGTTACAAAATCTTAAAATTGTTGGGTGAAGGAACATTTGGTCGAGTAGCTCAATGTAAGGATCTCAAAAATCACAATAATGAAGTAGCAGTTAAAGTAATCAAAGCCGTTGAAAAATATCGAGAAGCCGCATTATTGGAAATAAAGGTCTTGGAATTAATTAAGAAAACTGATCCACAAGGCAGGAAACTCGTTATATTTGCATTGGATTCATTCAATTACCATGGTCACATGTGTATCGTTTTTCCATTGCTAGGTCCTAGTGTATTTGATTTTTTAAAGGCCAATCATTACGTTGGTTATCCAATGCGACAAGTTCGTTATATGACTTATCAGATTTCAAAAGCTGTCGATTTTCTTCATTCTCTTAAACTCACTCATACTGATTTAAAACCAGAAAATATCCTATTTGTTAACGGAGCATATGATATGCAATATGATGAAAATACTAAGAAAAATGTCAAAATTCTCCGAGATGCCAGTATTCAAATTATCGATCTAGGCAGTGCAACTTTTGAGGACGAACATCACACCACAATTGTCGCTACTAGACACTATCGTCCATTAGAAGTGATATTGGAGCTTGGGTGGTCATATCCTTGTGATGTTTGGTCTATTGGATGCATTCTGTTTGAATTATACACGGGAATTACAATGTTCATGACTCACGATAACATTGAACATTTAGCAATGATGGAAAGGATTTTGGGCCATTTGCCAGTAAGGATGACGAGGAAATCAAAAAAGCGAAAATATTTTGATGAAAGTGGCCGTTTGAAATGGGACGGTGAAAGCAAGGAAGGCAAATATGTGCGAGGAGAGGTGAAACCTTTGAGGCGATATATAACTCGGCATGATGATTTAAAGGAATTGGATCTTTTCGATTTGATTCAGGAGATGCTCGAGTACAATCCTAAGAAGCGTATAACAATGTCAGAGTCCATGAGACATCCGTTTGTCTCCAAGTTTTCTCAGTCCTCTTCATCAGATGATAATGTATCTCGTAGTAGATCTTGATTTTTTGTGTAAATAAATTTACTTCATTACTTATTGATTATTTGTGTGTGTGTGTGTGATGAGATATTATTCGTTGGGATTATTACATATAAAATCCTGTTAAATTTATTGATTAAAATGCTATTTATTGCCACGTATTGACTGTTGACATCACAATTTGTAGTTAATAATGTTATCAATGTTGACTTGTTTTGTTTTTTCTGTTTTTTATAATTATTGCTGGAATCGCTATATATATATATATAATAAGAGGATTGTATTTGTATATTATTATGATTAGTTCCGATTGTAGAGGAATGACGTAAATATAAATTTGCTACGTTTTAGTTTTTAACTGAAATAGATTGAATAATACACAGGGGCGACTCAAGAAATTTTGTCTAAGTCGAGCGTCCTAGGCAAACTTTTATGAAACGTCCTACCCTAAAGAATGTCAACTGAAACATTAACGTTTTAATCTATATAACTATTGATGAGGCTAGCTTATATAGTTTAGGCCACATTTAGATTTAAAAATTCTACAAAAAAAAACATTCTTTGATTTTATAATGCTAAGAAATGCATACAAATCCTTACGAGACGTCACCAAATTTTTAGCTAGAATACAGCTAAATTAAATCATCAAACGCATATTTTAATAAATAATTTTTTTTCTATATTCAAGAAATAATTTATAAAAATATTTTTACGCCTTACAAAATTGAACGCCCTAGGCGGCCGCCTATATGGAAGAGCCGTCCCTAATAATACATATAATAGCAGTGATAAATGTTGACGGATTTCGTATTAGAGAACCTGATGAAATTATATTTTGATTAGTGAGTGCAGAACTTTTAATGTTTGTGGTTAATTAAAATAATCATAATTAAAAAACTAGCAAAAAATATTTTTTTTATTAAGTAGACAATTTTTCTAGGGGGAAGAGAGTTGAAAAAAAATGCATGTGTATAATAAATATTTGGGGCATTATACAAAATAGGACTTTTTTTCGTTTATTTACAAAATAGAACACTTTTTTTAAAACCAGAACGTCAGTTAATATTGAAAGTTTTTATACAAATAAGATGATTTGAAATCATTGATTTCCAGATATAATTGATAACATTAAAAGAAAACAGGAAGCCTCTTTAAATTAAATTTTTTTATTAATATTTTTTTGTCTTGGGTTTTTCCAACATTGTCTGAGTGCATCTATAAAATGTGTTTAAATTAATCGAAAAGTAGAATTGTTTTTCGGAAATTCAGGGGGGTGGAATTGCCCCCCTTGCGGACGTCCATGGTCGCACGGGTATATTATTAATAATTTTTGAAATATTAATATTTAATTGGCCCTCCCCAATTCTTTACCGCTACCGAAAAAAAGAAATTAAGCGGTATACAAAAGAAATAATTAAATATATTTTGTTTTATAGTCGGCAGTTGAGAAGGATTTTTTGCTTTCTAAACTCAGATTAAAAATTTAAACAGGCCGCGGATTGTACATTATTGATCACACTTTCCCAAATTATGAGAAGTATGTGTTCTGAAAACCTCATTTTACGGATAGAGTTCTTTTTCTTAAATAATCAGTGCACGGAAGGGCTAAAAATTAGAAAGATATTTAAATAGTTTTAATAAATAACTAATGTTTAGGTGTCTAATTCAAATCACCCAAAAACAGGCATTTATACAAGTTGTATTATGTAGCCAATGGCAAGGTGCAAGCACTTTATTATTATAAATAATAATAGAGCTTATTTCTATCCGTGTGGCCTAGATTTATATTCTCCCAAACTTTTATATTATGGCCGAAAACCAAATAAATAATTATAAATTGTCCTTGTATGGTAACTTATCTCAGAACTAATTTATCAAAAATAAGTGGAGTTGACTTTATGTTTAAAACAAATAATAAATTCATATTAAATAATTTAATTCCACAAAAAACCTTGAAAATAACTCCTAGACATTTTACTCTAGAATTTAGAATCAATTATCAAAATCTTGCTTTTTACCCTGTCTCAAATTAGATGCCAAAATCTTATATTAAGGAAATGCATTTGTTATTTAAAAATTCAGTTTTTATATCGTTATTCTACAAGTATCGTTTTAGGAAGGACGTCTGACTTCAAAGAACTTAAAGACTTCTTAAGATCACTGAAGGATAACTGGCTCCACACAACATATCCTTACTCCACAAATGTAATAACAAGAGCGCATTCAAATTATTGTTTGGATAACCTTTATTTGTATTACATCAATCACAATCCTTTTCAATGACAATATGCAAACTGTATAAAATAAATAAGAAAAAAGGTAAAGATTTCCCTGCACCAACAATATTATACATCCTGATGATGTTTGTTGCGGTTTTAAAATGTTGAAAGTGTACGCAATGGTGTTCTTTTTGCTGAAACAAGTATTTATTAATCATTCACTGTATTATATCCTACTTTTCTCTCCTTGGGTCACCTATATTAGTCTTTTTGTACGTAATTTTTAACTATAATTAATCATATTATTCTTATCTGATATTTCATATCAATATCGTTGAGTAGAAAGGTAGGGAGGAGGGAGTAAGTTTTCCGTATGATCCACCTATAAAACCTCTCTAATATCCTCGTTTATTTAAAAAATGAATTTCGGTAGCTTGTCCACAGGTTCTTTGGATCGTGTGACTTTCACCTAGCTAAAATTCCTATTGTGCAGTTGTAATTATAAAATTGCATTTTTTAAATTTGCTAAGCTTACCAAATATGAGAGGAATTGATAATCAGTGTTAGTGAGACTTAATGCGAGTGGTTTATATAATTTGTATTTGTAGTATTATTATTTAATATATAGTTTTGTCAAATGAGATTGGTAAGAGCCAGACAGAGTCTCCAATTTATGTTGGGTCAGTCGGGGTGATTGCGAATACGTATTTTAAATAACAGAACAAAATTAAACTTGACAATAAAATAATATCAATAAAATTTGCGTTACAACAAACGACAGAACCACAAAAGTTTTACTTTGTATACCGAGTATGGATTGAGGGAAGGTAGGATTTTTTATACATGTATATAATTAGATATGGAAAGTTAAATTATTTTCTTCTATGGGATAGGAGGTTCTAAAATAAGAATTCGATCTTGTACGATTCGGGATATGAATGAACTGAATTGTATAGTGGCTGGATTGAAGGAAGGTAGGCTTGTGGTATAGTTCAAAATTAATTTTTTTTATTACTAACTTTTTTTGGAAAAAAAGTCTCGCGGCACACCGTTTAAGAAACACTGGTCTATTAAATGTTAGTTAATTTATTTTCTAGTCGAAATAATATACAAATGAATATCAAAACAAAAAAATATCAATGAATAAAAATATTTTAAAAATTATTTAAAATTTTTGTTTATTAATATAAATATCTTTTATTTAAGTTATATATCTTTTGTTTAAATAATTTTGGAATTGGCGGATTTTGTGAAAAAATTAAAACTTGTTATTTATAAATTCTTTGATTAAATATATATTGTTAGTTTCAAGATTTTTGATGGGAAATTCAAAGATGGATTTAAAGATGGATTTAACTGGTGACCACGCCAAAAATCAAAATATCAACGCCATTTCGAAATCGACAAAATCGCTAATGGAATGCCTAACGAAATCATGATATGATGGACGAGGTTTAAAAGAAGCCGAAGAATGGATAAGGGATATAGAAGTATGGTTGCTGACAAATGGAGAGCGATTGACAAGCACTTTCGATGTGTTATTAGTGGCAGAAGCAAAGACATTGTGGGAAACGTCAGAGAAACAGAAAGAACAGATGTAAAAGCCAAAGCGTGGTTCTTAAATACGTTCACAATTACAAAATCAATAATTGACAAAATCAGAGAATTGGCAGCTATGGAACAGGAAGATGATGAAAGGTTTGCAGCTTTTGAGATACGGCTAAGGAAAGTTTTAGCTGAAGTTCTAAATTCAAGACGATCAGAAGAAGATATTGTTCAAGACCTCATCGCAAATAAAGCACGCGATGCGAGACTGAGTGAGATACTATTGACGAAACCAGAAACAAAAATTGAAGAAACGAGATCATTGGCGAAAATTTTTGAAAGTAACAAAAATGGAAACAATAAAATGGAATTTATTAAAGCAATCGGTCAAAGAACATACGCTAGCGTGACTAAAGGAGGGCAGATGAGAATTCAAAAGAATACCTAAAATCCTATGCCTACATCACCACAAAGAAGAAGAGACCAACATCCTATACTCGGACCAATACAATACGAAGGAAATAACCATGGTCGTTGAGAATAATCTCCAAGAGAACAATTTTTGAGAAATACGAGAATTCCGAATAGCTCAGAAGGAAGCTGCCAACAATATCCATGAAGAATATTGCAAGGAGGCTGTACAACGAAAGTAGAGGACTACCACAAGCATCGGTCCCAAAAATAACGGTAGGTGATTGTTTTTGCTGTGGCAAAGGGGGACATAGAAAGTATGAGTGTCCACTGGGAAATAAATGCCTGATATATGGCAAGGAAGGTCATAGGTTCCGAGATTGTTTTTCGTTACGGAAAGAGGTTCCACACCGATATCAAAGAATAGCGTGCATAGAAGAAGAAGATTCAAAATCTGAAAGAAGAGATTACACCGAGAACAGCCAGGATTTTAGAACTGCTCACAGCGACATAGAAAATAGATACAATGTCCCTGAGAAATATGCTATATTGAGAGAAGACGGAAAAAACATCAGCGACTCCATGGGTTTCATTTCGTCGGTGGAGTCAAGACAATAAATTGTGAAAGAAGAAATGAACGACGAAGAGACGAGACAGAAGAAGAGATGTATCAGACGGAAGATTGAAGAAATTGGAGTAAAATAATGTTGAATAATGCCGAAACAGAGATGTTATGGGATTCTGGAGCATCAGTAACAGTCATGAGCAAGAATTTGTGGGAGAAAATAGGCAAACCAGAACTTAAACGTAGTATGATATTATTATGCGGAGTTTTTTCAACTGGAGGTGAAGAAGCAATGGGATACATGACTATACCGGCCACATGGAATCAGCAGACCAAAATAATCACAGTAATAGTGGTAAAAGAGATCAAACCGAATTCATTGGGGGCATTGATACAATGAAAGTGTTTGGAGTAAAGTTAGTGAAAATCAATAATATAGAAACGTCATTGATAAACAAAATTTACACTGATGAAGAAAGAATAAATAAAGCACTAGTGGCGATGGCAGGTGAGAATAGTAAAGATATTGAAGGAATGATCAGGGAATACAGCGGAATTTTTATGGCATCGAAATTCGATCTGGGATTTACAAACTTAGTTCGACATGATATGCGGATAACAGGAGGCCCAATAATGCAACATCCTCGACGTCAACCAATGCACACGGAGAAAAGAATTGAAGAACCGATAAAAGAGTTAATGAAAGTAAATGTTTTTCGGTGTTGCAAGAGTCCTTGGAATGCCCGGTTAGTGATAGGAGGAAAGAAAGATGGGTCTATCAGGATGTGTGTAGATTATCGTGGATTAAATTCCATAACAGAAAAAGAGTCATTTCCGATGCCTAACACCAAATTCTTACTAGACTGTCTCGCGAATGCAAAAATATTTTCGTCAATCTATTTAGGTCAAGCGTATTATCAAGTAGAGTTGGCTCCAGAAATTCAAGAAATGACTGCATTCAGTACAAGAGAAGGACAATTTTGCTTCAATAGACTACCGTTTGGCTTAGCGACAGCTCCTGCCACATTCCAGAGACTGATGCACACAGTGCTAGAAAAAATGCTATTCAAGGGAGTAGTATTTTATCTAGATGATATCTTGGTATATGATAAAAGTCAAAAAGACCACGATGAGCTATTAAGGGAAATATTCAGAAGAATTCAAATGGCAGGACTGAAAATAAATCCAGAAAAATGCAAATTCAATAAAACAGAATTGTGTTTCCTTGGTCACACAGTTAACGAGAAGGGTATCCACACAAACAGGAAGAAAGTGTAAGAGATCGAGAAAGCAGAAGTACCAAAATGTTCAAAACAATTGAGATCGTTTCTCGGATTAATGAACTACTATAGAAGATTCATCAAAGACTATGCTGAAATCGCCGAACCATTATACGCTGCAACATCTGGATGCGATAAAGATATAAATTGGACTAAAGAATGCAATGAGAGCTTCCAAACTCTGAAGAGATGGTTGTGCGAAGCACCTATTCTTGATTTTCCAAGAGAAGATAGGACTTTTATCTTAGACACAGACGCTAGATTCGGAGCCATTGGTGCAGTTTTGAGTCAAATTACAGAAGATGGAGAAGAATCTGTCATAGCTTATGGCTCGACACATATGTCATCACATGAAAAGGGATACTGTGTAACTAGGAAAGAACTGCTCGCCGTACATGAATACGTCATGTATTTTAGAGAATATCTGTACGGGAAAAATTCATAATTCGCACCGACCACAAAGCATTGGTTTTCATGAACACTACAAAAACGCCGATCAGTCCGCAGTTCCAAACATGGTTAGCTAACCGTCGGAATATGATTTTGAACTAAAATATTGGAAAGGCGAAGAACACTCGAATGTAGATGGACTATAAAAATTAAAAAGTATGATTTGCACCCAGTGTCAAACAAAACATGAAGAAGCTAAGGAAGATAAATCAAAGATTAGATATATATACTATCCAAAGAACAGAAGCTATGGAAAAAGTATGGGAACAACCACATAAAGACATTCGGTTTCGAGAGCTGCGAGAGATATTGGAAAATGGATGTACACGGGAGAAAAAGAATTGCTTTCCTTAAAACGTAAAAAATACACGAATTGATGGAGGATTAATAACAGTAGAAAAGAACAAAAATATCTTAATGTTAACCCCAGAAACATTTGCAGGCCTGTTAACAACAACCCTACATGAAGAACTATGTCACATTGGAGTTAAGAAATTATTTCATAATATGGAAAAAATATGTTATTGGCCGAAAATGCAAGAAACAATCCAACTCTGTTTACAATGTTGGGAGATCTGCGCTAAGAGAAAGATCGATCAGACAAGAACCAAGGAAACATTTATTCTTAGATATAGCTCTGAAAGCAAGAAGAAGGTACAATTTTCAAAACTATACTTAATAGTTGGATCTATCGATTTGGAAAACCGAAGAGCATTTTTAACAGATAGAGGCCGAAATTTCGAAGGGAATTTCCTAAGACAGAAGCTACAGAAACTTGGAATCAAACAGGAATTCAGCTCGCCTTAATGGTTTAGCCGAACGAGCCATACGAACGATAATAGATCTTACTACAGCAACATTGGCAGGTGGATGTGAGGAGAGAAACTCGCACGAACTTCTACCCAGAATAGAGTTCACTATAAATAGCAGTCGACATGGTGCTACAGGTTTATCACCATTTGAGATAATTTGTGGACGGAGTGTTAACCTACACTCTAACCTGAAACAAGCTGAGATATCAAGAAGCGAAAGAATCGAAGACGCGAGATTTAACTCGAGTAAAGCCACAGACACTATGAGAGTTATGGATAAGACAAAGAGGGGCACTCGTGTTTTCGAAGTGGGGAGGAGGTATTCATACGTAAAGAGCCGCAGAACAGGCACAAGGATGGTATGCAATACGATGGCCCATATAAAATCGCCAGATTTCTATCTCCTCATCGAGTCGAATTACATTCACAAGAAGGAACGAAAGAAAGAAGAATCGAATGGCTGAAGAAGTGGAAAAATTCTGAAGAAGGGGAGAGTTAGATATCTCTTGTTTAAATAATTTGGAATTGGCGGATTTTGTGAAAAAATTAAAACTTGTTATTTATAAATTCTTTGATTAAATATATATTGTTAGTTTCAAGATTTTTGCTGCGAAATTTAAAGATGGATTTAAAGATGGATTTAACTATTTACTTAGTGAAACTGATTACCTAATTGTTTTCATATTTGCATTGTTAATTTTATAAATAAAATTTCAATAAAATTAATTATTTTAAAGTTGTTTTAATAATCATATAAAGATTTTCAGTATTTAAAAATACTATTATATTTTTATACCAAACTGTCTTATTTTATTTTTGAATTTATCTATTATATTTTTTAATATGAATTTGAAATATGAACGTCAAGGTGTTGTCCGCGGTGAAGATGGTTATTTATTAATAAGTTATACGTTAAGCTTTTTATACAAATATTTTTTAAGGCTACCTTTATTTACCTGCTACTCAACGACCAGACGGTACTTGGAGGAAACCACAGAAGTCAAAGAAGGATATATTCCTCAAGAAGAAGTTCCTCTTTATCGCTCAAAAGGAGCTCTTAACAAAGAAGATAATCTTCGCCCTTACATTGATCTGACTAGTGTGTTAAATGATAGGAATAATAATAAACAAGTTGGACCTGCTGGTGGAGTAATAATTATGGAAGATCCATTTTTAAAGAAAACCAAACCAAAGAAACCAAAAACCAATGTCGAAGTACTTGTTAAAGCAGCCGAGAAAATGTCTATTAAGGAAAAACCAACAGCTCAGGAAATTCAAATAAACACAGAATTATCTAAGGAGAAAAAACTTCGAAATCTCAAAAAAAGACATCGACAAATACTCGAATTGAAAAAACGTATTGAATCCGATCCAAATTACGTTATTGATGATGACCAGAAATTAAAACTGTCAAGAGCAAACGAAATTGAAAATGAAATTCAACAATTAGAAAAAGAGTGATAAAATCTTTCGAAAAATAATTTTCTTTAATAAATTGTCTTCATATTTTCCATTAAAAATTTTCAATTAGATTTATTTTTTATTGTAAATAATTTTGAGATGATTTTTTAAGTGCAATTTTTCAAGAAATTTCTAAAGTGGGAGAAATTTTTAAAAATCTTTACCGTTTTTAAGGAGATTACACTCTTTACTGATTTGAAACTCAAGCTGCTACAAATTTTACTGTGGCTATTTAATATAAAATTTAGGTCACTTTTGTCTCGGAACATTAATTACGAATGAATTTTTGTTTAAGGAGTTTCTTTGTTTTCAATCATTATGCACGAATTCCTAAGTTTTTTCTAACATTATAGATGCGTTTGTTCACTGCAAACGGGTGTAATCGATATTTTAAGCACGTTTAAATTTCATTGGCTGTAGGAACGAGTTAACATACCTGTGATCTGCTGCTGATCTCAGTTACATATAAATAATAAAATGATTATTTGAAAATAAAAACATTCGATATAACTTAATTTAATTGGGTAAAATAGACTTAATATCATCGTAAATAAAATTAAGATCGAGACAGGTAGAATAGGAATACAAATTTATACAACCAAGAAATAGTCGTATATCTGTGGGTGACTTACATTTTATTTTATTGAAGCCCCCAAAACCTGCGTCTTATAATAGATCTCGCTCTATAAGCACTAAAATACGGTCATTTAAATTCGTTTTATAATTTTCCGATTTTCAATTTATTTTGTCACTAGAAAATAATTAATCAGATATATTATACATTCCTTTACACATTGTAGTCGCCACTGAGTTTAGCCCCCCCCCCTAACCCATCATGATAACTTAGAATCTAAAAATCAATATAACGACTTTTCAGTTGTAACGGCAACTTTTAATTAATATAGATATCTTTTTGTTTTAATAATTGCAGTTGGCGGTTTTTGTGAAAAAATTTAAAACTTGTTATTCATGGGTATCTATTTCCAGTTGACCTACTTTATTCAGGCAGTCTAGGAAACAACATACATACATCATACTACCACTCAATTATCACACCCAATTTCGAAGATCAACCGTTCGAGATGTCCTCACGACTTGTAATCATACGACAAGATGCCCATGGAAACTAATCCATGTTTGTAGTGCCCCAAGTCGGCGAACCCTATAAGGCAGGTGAGCTGCTGCGTTACAACTACTCACTAATAGCAATTCTGTATGGGTTCTAGAGTGCCAATCAGAATTACATCACCCAACTGGTCCTTGTTGGAGAATCCAGATTAAAAGTAAAACCTCGCGACCTTAATAAAACAACTCCAATCTCCATTATCCTTAGCCATACTCAAGATAGACGGTTCAAAATCATTCGAGTAACAAGTTTCACAACGACATATACAATTTTATTATGACACATTGACGTTTCACCTCATGCAACTCATAAGTAAGCAGTTTAATAAAGTTCATATTTCTGGCCAAGTGGAGTCGAAAAATTTGATTCATTGAGTCGAGTTCGGAGTAGATGACTTCCAGAAGGTACTATCTTCAGCCTCCTTCAGCAGCTGATCCAGGTCAAAATCGACATGCCCTTCTTCCAATCCTTGTACGCCCGAGGCAGATATAATTCTGTATGATGGGGGCTTTTCGGCTTCAAGTGCAGTGATCAAATCAACCGTTACTTTAGCATTGGTGGCAGCGAGGGCTGCTTCTGATTCCAGTTGCTTTTCTCGTTGACGTTAAGTCCGTTCCGCCCGAGTGCGGGATTTTCGCTTCGGGTTTGACGGTACGATAGTCGAGGGTTGGGCCACCGTAGTAGCGACAGAAATTCTATTGGTGGCAACATAAATCACCTCAGAAGCGGGTGACGCGAGTGCATTACTCCCATGTACCCGACAGTTGGATTGCTTCTGAGGGCTAGGCCCTTCAGTCAAATGGTGACTGGGGAAATATTTACTTGCCCTTCGGTCTGACATTTTGTGATGGGAGTCCTGAGCTCGGAACTCGTGTAGACCTGTTGCAGAGCTCTCGACTGCTCTCGAATGAGGATACGCTATGAGCGGTTTTCCTCCAGCAAGCTATCCGTGCAATGCTCGAGACGGAGCACTTTCTTAGTAAACTCTTTAATCTGGACGGGGGTGTATCATGTCCTCTCCATATGTTCAATTCGTTTCTTCAGATGTCCAATTTCGGTTTGCATGGTACGCATCGACGCGTTCTAATCCGCGCAGGAAAAAGAAGATAGGAGAGTGGATTTTGACGCAGTTGGTTTTGCCATTTCTAAATCATTAATATTCCTAAAAACGTTTTATAATAGAATTCTTAATAACAGAATTTCTAAATCATCAGAAAACCCTCATTCATTTCAGGCTAGATCATAAGCTCTCGTGTTTAGAATATCATTATTAACCCTCTTCCCAACACAGTTAAATCAATAAGTCCTTACCATCAAAGAAAATAATCGGTGGGTGAATAAATTTAATCGGGGATGACGATGAAATTCCATCGGTGGATTAATACCAGTGTAATTACTATCCATTGAGCGATTAAAACTAATTAAAATCATTTAATTGAATTTTTAAGAACTGTTAGTATTATTGTCTAATAAAATTGAAAGAAACGGTAAGTGACCACTGTATATGTTACTGTATAATAACTTTAATTCAACTAGAATTGAAAACTAATATGATTAAGATTTAAAATTAAACTCGAATTTATGGTTTACTAAATTAAAATAGTCTATAAAGAAAATTATATTGACTTGAATATGCCGACAATGAAAGCCAATTGTATGTATGAAACAGAATTATTTCAAGCATAAGACTTGTCAAGTATAAACCTCTATGTGTCATTGTGTTTTCAAGTGGAAAAGTTGTAATATTAGGTCTTGGATTATCAGACTGAAGTTCAAGAAATCTATAATTATTTAAATTCTTTGATTAACAATGAAATATCAAATGAATAAATTTTAGAATTTTAATTAAGTACAGATTAATTTAATTAAACCTTGTTTAATTTGTTGATTGACAAAATAAAAATTCTAAATGATTGATGAGCAGGAAACTTATATTTGCAGAACAATTTTAATGAAAATAGAAGAATCATATTCAAATATTTTACTTCAGAACTGCTAGCATTCAAAATATACAAGAAATAATATCGAAGATAACATTTGTTTACAGTATGAGTCTTCTAAAGCAGTCCCGGTCCGCAGAATATTTTTGTAAATTTTATTTTATTTTAAGCGTTAAAATATTTCCAATAGCACAAACATGCACATCTGTCACATTGATGTATTCGTTAATAATTTTTTATATTGTTTATTTGTTACTTTTTTAATAAATATTACTAATTAAAATTTTTGTTTTTGGATTAGGATAAAATAACCGGTCCGCGACACAAAAAAGTTGAGAAGCACTGATCTAAAGGATCGAAATTGAAATGTTTTAATTTAAATTACATTCCCTTTATTTAGTTATTCAAACATTCTATTACCAAATATGTGTGAGTTCCCTTTTTGCTTATATAAAATACTGAGATACCAATTCCATGGATAAAAATACCTGAGACACAAATACCCCTTACTATAGTTAAAATTTCACATTGACTTAAAACCCACTACCCAATTGTTTTAGGCGAGACTAAAATTCCAGTGCTTATAATCGAGAGACAAAATCTAGTTAAAAAGCCTGAGACCACAATACCAAATACAAAATACCTTAGACCAAAATAGCTTTCACTACAGTGTGATCTTTACATTGACTTAACCCAGTGGGCTCCTGGCACATACTTTACATTGACATTTGTTACCTCAGCGAGGGGGTTATGTGACGAAGGGCCACTTTCTACCTACTACATTTGTATTTAAAACACTCTTAATTTTCGTCACAATATTATTCAAAACTGTAAAAAATGAAAAACATGACACCTTCTACTTTAAAAAATATTTTCATTAAAAATATATAAATAAATTAATGAAATCAATTTGAAATTCTATTTAATATACTCATTATGTATTTATTATTTGATTTATAATTGCATTATGGGGGTGAGAATTTTATTTATTAATTTAATATTTTTTTATTTTAATAACTTATTAATTATTGTTTTGAAAAATATAAAAGTATTATTTGAAATGAAATTAAATAGATTTTGAAAGTCCATTGAAATGTTTATCTTTATAAGTAAACGGAAATGTTTATAAAATTTTTTAAATTTAAATAATGTAGAAAAGAAAGCTTGTACAGCAATTGGTGAAAATAATTTAAAATAGGAAAATCCACAATAAATATTTATTAATTATTCAAATATTAAATATTAAATAAATAATTATTTAATTTTATAATAATTTTAAAATAATAAATAATTAATGAAATAATTAATTAAATTGATATTTATTAAAAAATAAGAAAAACATGCACTTAAGCGTAATTATTTATTATATTTATTTTTATACTTATTAATTTATTAATAATTATTTCTTGTGTTTGGATTGAATGTTAGGTGGCATCGAAGTGTAAAAAAACAATATTTCTTGCGAGAAGTTCTGGATCGCGACGCACTACCATTTGAACCGTTGCGACATATATATTACCTAGAACTGGGATTATTTCATATGTTTGATCTGTATAGAGACATAGGGTTTTTAAACATTATGTGGTGATACACATACACAATTTCACAGAAATGGAGGACAATGATGTACATACTTCCATAATATAACCTTTATAAATAAAACCAAAGAGAAAGTGGAGGAGATAATTGAAGACCAATCATGCTACTTTCTCCCTATTTAGTCTGAAGTGTTTGGGATGCAACCGCATAAACCTACGTTAAAAGTTGGTTCATATATCATACTGTTACTGAATCTAAAATCATCCAAATGATTTTTTAAATAAAAATTTTAATAAAATAACCATATGAAAAAGATTTAATTTATTATTTGACTTATAATTTGTCAGTAAAATATATCTCATGTATAAAATACCAATTTTCGTAGATGGAAAATGATGAACTACAAAAAGTAATTTGAAGAAACAAAATTGAAGACTTTGAATGCATTAGACCAAAATTTTAACATGTTGAAGTAAATTTAAATTTTATGTAAATTTTATCATTTCTGCTTTGTGTGACAGAAGCATTTTTGAATTTTTTTAAATGTGAGTCACATAAAATAATAAATAAAACGTTATTTAAAATAGAATCATTCATGGGACAATCATTTGTAGGAGATGCTTAGGGTTCTAATAAGGCTAATGATCACAAAAAAACCCATAACTAAGTAAAGTAAAAAAATCGGTCTGAATGGCATGAGTCATATGTGATTCCCATTATGCTACATGGTCTAAAAAGGCAAGTCATGTATAAGTCACATGGTTGTCAACATATTAAAGTAGTGACATGTTGTTACATGGTGGGTTTCTTACTGATTGGGAATAGTTAATGGGATATCTAACAATACCAGTCACATAGGATAACTTAAGGACCTATCGCTGTCTTAAGGAAAAATTAACCTTTTCCACAAACAACATAGATACCAAATGATAAAGCCGTAGATAAAGGTGTAGCTTCAATTTCAAATTTGAGATTTTCGTTATTACATGACATTGGGGACCGGGAGACACCAAACGACATGCCATTTGTAATTCAGAAGTTCCTGGCTGAACAATATCAACTAGATTATTTATATTCTCTATGTCATCTTTTCCACAACCTGAAACTGGATGGCTCTCATCACTTCGATTTTCATTGAATTGTTTGAGTTGACAAGCTTTTCCCATCAACGAGCAATTAGTTTGTGATCAAATTAAGAACCAATTTCTTTTTTATCTCATAGTTATATGTTTTCTTTTCCAGTTATCTTGCTAATCCTAACTTAAATTTGACTTCATTAAAAATTGTAAAATTCAAAATAAAATTTTAAAATTCAAAATAAAATTTTAAAATTCAAAATTAAATTTTAAAATACTAAAAGAAATTTAATAAAAATATAAAACTACTGCCTGATTATTGGATTTTAATGCAAAAAAAATTTAGAAAGAAATCATATGTATAAACATTGGTCAAGCCGGTGTTCAGATTAGCAACGCATGCTGGGAACTATTTTGTATTGAACACGGATTAGATACTGGAGGATTTCCGAGGACGAAATATGAAGTAAAAGACGTTGATTCTGCATCCGATATCAACGCCTTTTTTCACGAGACAAATGTTGGAAGATATGTTCCAAGAGCTATCAATGTAGATCTAGAACCAACTGTAATAGGTGACTGAGAGTAATTTTCATATTAGATTTATTTATTCTGAAAAAAATAAATTCTCTAAAATTGGCGAAATTGGAACATGATACTGAAATCAGAATTGATTAACCTCACTACATATACCGTAGATACTCGAGTATACCGCGAGGTTTTTGTGACACAAAATTGGTTAAAACTTGTTGGTCGCGTTATATTCGAGACAAAGTAGATATGAAATTGTAAGTTTTATGTACCGAAATGGTTTTTCTCCTTCGCGTAATATTTGCGTCTTGATCTTTTCATCCATTTCTGATATAAATTTCTAGTTCGCGTTATACTCGGTTGGCGTTGTTCTCGAGTATCTACGGTAATATATAGTTACTATTCTTTTTATGTACATGATTCAGTCACATTTTATAATGAAAAAAATTAGTTACTTTTTAGAATAAGTAGTTTACATTTAACATAATTTATTTTTTTTTACATATTGTCCCAAAGAATTTTATAGTCTATTTTAGTTCTGTACGGTCATAGGCTCGTAAACAAGTCCAAACCTGTCTGCTTTGTTGCTATTTGCTGTCTGCTTTTTTCTTTTCTATAAAATTTTATCAGTCTAGATCAGGGGTGGGCAAATACTTTTAAGCGCGGGCCAAAATGAAATTTTCAAAATGTCTCCCGGGCCGGAGAACTATACCACTTACGCTGTGCACACGCGAATGTTTTGGGTGGAGTTTTTTTTCCTGCTCAAGAAATTGTCTTACTTGGTTGTACATGCGAACAATTTGTGCCGGTAAAATATGTCACGTAATTTTTAAATATAATGCATTATATTAAATTAATGATCATTAAATAAAACAGTTAATGACAGATTTTATTTTGTTATTTATTTGTATCTTAACGATACAAAATATTTAATATTGATACATAGTTATTACATTTTTATGTTTATATTGTATTTTGTAAATATAATAGTAAATAGAATTTTAAAAAGAAAAGACAAACATCAAACGTTAAAATAGAATACTTATAGTTAATGTGAAACGTGAAATGTGACCATTGCTAAATCAAAATAAACAGTACGCGTGATGTGACCTGTCATCCCTCGAAGAGTGAGAGGAGTACACGTTCAATTTTATGTAGTCAGCAAACCACGCCCGTTGTGAGAGTATGTTGCATACATTAAAGTAGTTCAAAATTATAATACTGTCTATTATTTATATTTTCCATTATTTCTATGTACATTACGCACACTAATACTGTTGATTTCAACAAAATCGCATGATAGAGATTTTAAAAATTGCACGCGGGATTTTTCAACGGGCCAGATACGGCCCGCGGGCCGGCTCTTGTCCACCCCTGGTCTAGATGTTGCTAACAAATAGTAGACACGTGTGCTATAAATATTACATGAATTATTAAAATAAAAAAATCGTATTTAAAAGGTTATAGCATATCAACTACTCCTAATTACTAATTATGATCAAGACCGGATTTAAGTTTAAGAAAAATAATAAGTTGCTTAGGAGCCCGGAAAAACTCCAATGACTTCCCTCAAAAAATATAGATTACTTTAGATTTTATTTGGTAATACTAAAAAACTTATGTATCGACATAACACTTTGACAGGAGCTTAATGTCTAGACATAAAACAAAAAGTAACTAAAAATGTCATTGCTCCGTTTCTACGTGGAAATGTTTGATTGTGCCCAAAAAATGGTACATTCAAAATGTTATAGATTTAAGTCTATTTAAATAGAGTAATAAGTTTATTTTTAAATATAGTTGATTAATTATTGCCCTGACACATATAGTATTAATTTTGAAGGAATATATTAATGATTAGAAAAGTAAGTTGTTGGTTTTGCTCATCCGTACGTTACAAAAACGTACGATTATGAATAATGTTTTCCTAGAGATGAATTTATTTTAATTAAAACAATTTTTAGTAAAAGTAAATTATCACATGTATACTCAATTTGATTAATTGATTCAGATCGAAATTTTATCACTGAAAACCAACTTTAATAAATAACAATTTAATAAATATAAATTTACATAGAAATATAAAATGATAACGACTTTTAGAATATATATTTGAGAATTTCGTTTTGTAAATTTATAATTATAATTATAATTATAATTATAATTATTATTATTATTATTATTATTATTAGTATAAAATGATGATTGCTTGGTAGCAGCATTTATTATTTAAAACAATAAAATGATAATTTAAGCCTTTTGCTGCAAATAATGTATTTAATGAAAGAATTTTCGACTATACGATAGTCCTTGTCAATGACATTGAGATTGACAAGGACTATCGTATAGTCGAAAATTCTTTCATTAAATACATTATTTGCAGCAAAAGGCTTAAATTATCATTTTATTGTTTTATTATTATTATTATTATTATTATTATTATTATTATTATTATTATTATTATTATTATTATTATTATTATTATTATTATTATCATTATTATTATTATTATTATTATTATTATTATTATTATTATTATTATTATTATTATTATTATTATTATTATTATTATTATTATTATTATTATTATTATTATTATTATTATTATTATTATTATTATTATTATTATTATTATTATTATTATTATTATTATTATTATTATTATTATTATTATTATTATTATTATTAATGAATTAAGACGAAATCAGAAGTGGCGTCTATAGAACACTTTGGCATCCTAATTGTTTGATCACAAGCAACGAGGACGCTTCAAATAACTTTGCAAGAGGCCGATATACAGTTGGTAAAAAGATAGCAAAACGGTTATTTACTCAGTTAGTTAAAATGGTTAGAGACTGCCATCAATTACATGGGTTTATTTTGCTAAACAGTTTGGGTGGTGGTACCGGTTCAGGATTAACATCCTTGATTCTTGATAAAATTAGCATTGAATTTGCCAAGCATCCAAAAGTAAGTTCTGTCATCTATCCAGCCCCACAATTAGCTACATCAAGTGTCGAACCTTATAACGCAGTTCTCGGAACCTCCGCGACAATCGATCAGAGTGACTTAGTATTTCTTTGTGACAACGAAGCCATGTATGAAATTTGTCACGATAAACTAAAATTATCTCTTCCTCAATATACACATCTGAACAGGGTCGTTTCTCAATTATTTAGTTCCTTAACAGTTTCGATAAGATTCGGTTCATCTCTTGACCATGATCTCGCTCATTTACAAACGAACTTGGTACCCTATCCAAGAATCCATTTTCCATTTGCCAATTATGCTCCATTGTTTCATCAAGATTTCAATGACCATGACACTCTTACGACATCGCAAATCACTCGGGAATTATTTGAAGAAACAAATCAGTTGGTTAAATGTGACGTGACAGTTGGGAAATATATGGCCTGTTGCGTACAATATCGAGGATTAGTCGCTCCAAGAACTGTTAATGTAGCATTGTTAGAAATTAAAAAAAGACAAGATATCAAGTTTGTTGAATGGTGTCCAACTGGTTTCAAAGTTGGTATTAGTCCAATGCCCCCAGTTTTTATTCTAAATTCACAACAAACCCCCATCATACGAAATGTAGCAATGTTCAGCAATTCTACGTCCATCGAACAGGCATGGGCTAAATTGATGAAAAAATACAATCAACTTTACCGTAAACAAGCTTTTGTGCACTGGTATGTTGGAGAAGGAATGGAGGAAGCTGAATTCAAAGCAAGCCAAGAGGATATTCAAAGAATTCAACAAGATTACAAAGATCTCGATGAAGAGGCCTTACTTTTCGATTTGTCTTCTGATAAAAATGAATCGAATCCAGAATGCGCTGTCAAGTCTAATTTGTTGACTGAGTCTGACTTTGAGAAATCTAATATTATTACGGAAACCGAGGTGAGAAAATCCGTAACTGTATACAAAGAGGAAAGAAAGTCCTCGTATATTAAAAGCTCGGGATTTCCATCATTATATGAAAATGAATATATACCGTAACAGATTTTAATATTTTTAAAATCACATTTTCTGTAACTAGCTTTTTTGGGCACGGAAAAGTAAATTTATCACAGTAGAATAGCTTGTTAAATCATGTTAAAGCGAACATCATTATTAAATTTCGAAATTTTAAAAATTTATTAAAAGCAGATTAATGCTGCACATGTGAGTGTTAATAAAAGAATATGTGTGACGTTTTTAATTCTTATGCTGGGAAACTATTTTACTCTTTATCCAATAAATATTTAAGGCCTATCACTCGATGGAGTGTTACCCCTTTTGAGGGCAGCAATTAATCAAAGCTTTAACCCAATCCTTTATAGAATCCGTTCTGTTGTAAAGACAGGGTCTGAAAAAGGGGACTAGAAAGTCAATTTTCATGGGTCTCTGAATTCAACAGGCTAGCAATATTATTGAAAACAATACAGAACAATTACAAAGTTTATTTTGCACTTTTATGTAGGTCAATAAAAACATTTCCTATAATAAAACTAATACAACTTAAAGGACCTTATATGTTTGATGTAATTCCATTTTTGACTTGGCTCTGATTTTATTATATTTATCGCTGCATAACTAACTGCCAACACAAATTTGACATTATAATTTTACATTTAGAACTCAAAATGTTCACAATTATTTCACTGAAATGTTTTATACGTTATTATGATTTCAAAATTTTAGAGAAATATTTATGAAACATTAGAGTAGAATACTATGAGCTTATTGAACCAAGGGCCCCTTATATATAACATAATCCCCGAGTGAGTACTAGAGACGTAATCATACATACTATTAGGAAATTAACAGGTTTTGAATATTAGACGTGATTACATAATTACAAAAGAAATATGGTTATACAATCAGAAATAGAATTACGCAATATTAATATTTTGTTTCAATAAAATAGTGAAAATAGTTATCGCGATTTTGACTTTTTTGTTTTAATGAAATGATCTATTGTGTAATAAAGTAACCAAGATCTGTAATACGAGAATAGAGGAAAATGAGTGGTCGAATGAGAGTCAACAAGAGCTGTGAAGTTAGGGAATCCAAGTTAATAGTTGCCTATAGTTATGATGAGAGTAGGGAAATATGAGTGATCGAATGAATTTAGTTAATTCAGAATGAGCTGGTCGAACAAGAGTTGTAAAGTGGGCGATTTATTTTGATAAGTATTTTATTATTATTATCATTATTATTATTATTATTATTATTATTATTATTATTATTATTATTATTATTATCATTATCATTATTATTATTATTATTATTATTATTATTATTATTATTATTATTATTATTATTATACAAAACCTTATGAAGACCAGATGAGACAAGAATAAGAATGCGCTTACTTATAACCAAACACTTAATCGATGAGCAGAGCTCGCATTTATTCGTTAGATATTACGACTGTACCACCGCCAAAGTGGGGTCAAAGTTTCTGGTTTAATCATAGTTTTCGTTGTAACATCATAATAGCTATGTTAATCTTTTGTTTGGTTGCACATACAATGTTTTGTTGTGATTATATTGTGTTTGAATTTTTTTTCTAAGTCTTTTATTTTTGCAGTTAATCAGAAAATTGTACTTTGAGAAGAAAATAGTTAGTTGAACTTCGGCTATGGTGAATGTTCAAATGTAAATACATGAAACAAGTGCAATAAAAGGTTAAAAATTGATGACGCCTAAAGTTGTCATCGGGTTTGTAAGGGTTAAACAAACTTTTGAAGCGTTGATTTTTTAATATTATTTAATATTATTTACAACATACTTTAATTTAAAACCAAATATATGAATGAAATTTTAATAAAGTATTTTAATGAAATTAATAACATAACTAATGTAGTTTGTTTAAAAAATGTCAATTCGAATTTTCAAAGATTTACACTAAAATTAAATTGCTAATTTGATTTAGTTAATTTTGATTTTACATGATAAAAGTTATAAAAAAATCACCATTTTAAAATCGGTTAAATTCATGAAAAATTTTGTTTTCATTTTAAAGTTTGATTTAAAGTAAAGTTACTGTTAGATAATTCAATATGCCTATTTCATTACCTGTAAATTATTCCAACAAATTGAATGAAGGAAAAGGCATAGTAAATGGAACTATTCGAATTCCAGACAAGAAACCGATTCAAAATTTTAGGAAAATTCAAAATAATGTTAAAAGTAATGACGCAACGATTACTTTTGAATATGATAAAGAGGTCGATTGCATTCAGAAATTACTTTCTAAATATGAAGCAAGAAGCTGTATATCACAAAAGAAAGGTTTTTGTTTTACAAATTAACTTTCATAAAACATTTAATTTTAACAGTAGAAATTATAAGTAACCCGTCGCCAATTAAGATAAATTTTGCTGCTTTTGATTTTCCAGAATGTCGATCCAAATTAACAGGTGAACCATGGAAATATGTTCCAAGTAATAATATTTCATCTTAGAGTTAATTAATTGCCAATGGAAATTTCAGGAAGAGAAAAGAAAAATTACCAGAATAATGATAAAAGAGCAGTAGTAAAAGTATAATAATTTTTATAAAATGCAATAACAAAAATTTTATAATTGTAAATTTAAATCATTTTAAAGAGTTATTTTTTCATTTAAAATTAAAAATTTTTATTAATTAAATCTTTTATTCAGTGTTTTCAATTTATCTTCAAATTTATTAGAATTTATAAAAAATTATTTAAATCGAATATTAACAATAGAAAATTAAATAATAATAAATTTATTAATGTTTATAAAATGGTAATTGATTTTATTAAAATTGTTTTTAAAATATTATATTTTAAAAAATAAAGTTAGACTTTTAAACTAATAATAATAATAATAATAATAATAATAATAATAATAATAATAATAATAATAATAATAATAATAATAATAATAATAATAATAATAATAATAATAATAATAATAATAATAATAATAATAATAATAATAATAATAATAATAATAATAATAATAATAATAATAATAATAATAATAATAATAATAATAATAATAATAATAATAATAATAATAATAATAATAATAATAATTGTGAGGTGTTTTCAGCTGAGAATTGAATATTTCAATGATTTATTAAGATAATTTTAAATGATAAATAATGGACTATTAAAATAATTTTTAAAATAAATTTTAAATTGAAAAGCGATTTTAAATATAAATTTTAAATAAATAAATTATATTAAAAAATTAAACAATCTTTTTAGTAAATCATTTTTAAATAAATATATTTTAAATATCAAAATTTTTGTAAATGGTTTTTGAAATATTTTATTCAAGGCTCAAAATTGGTTTGAAAATTATACAATGACGTTAACTTTTGAACCGGATTTAAAAAATAGTTTAGAAGATGTGTTAGCAGCTTCTAATATGTCGACCACGTCTATGGATTTCTTCATAAAGAAGCTATTTCCAAACGATTATTTTAAAGTGGTACAAATGCCTACTTCAAGACAAGAAGTGATGATCGAATTACTGATCGATGAACAGATCAGAGAGATATATACAGGAGTTGACCAAAATATCAAATGTTATAAGAAAAGATTACGGAAGGCATTCACCAAGAAAACAAGTTTGACAGAGGATTTACAATCAGCTATGTCCTATAGACAGACGAGTGAGGAGCCCGATAAATATTTTACTATCATAGACGAGTTAGTCGATAAAATATTGGGGCATGAGTTAAACAAGGAAAGTTTAGCAGAATATCTGCTGGTACACTGTGCAGCCGAGAAGACTTTGAAACGAGAATTGTGTCTAAGTGACACCAAAGGAACAACGGAAGTGAAGAAAAAAATCAAGAAGTTACATGAATCTCGTATAGTTGCAGAAGAGATCTACGCAGTGAGAGTAAGAAGACCAGAAGAGAATATAACAAGAAATTACAGAGACGCGGTTACAAATCAAGCAAGAAATATTGTATAACCAAGATATGATAGCGAGCCGAGAGAGTATCGAGAACAAAGACCAAACAGAACTAAGAAAGAATGCTGGACATGTCACAAGGTAGGACATTTGAGTAGAGATTGCGTAACAAAGAAGGCAGTTACATGTTTTTCATGTGGAAGACAAGGACATGTAAGAAGTCAGTGTCCACAGATGCAGAGAGAGGTAGTCGAATGTTATGCGTGTGGCACCCCGGGACACGTGAGAAGAGATTGTCAAAAAATAAGATGTACGAGGTGTAGCTTGGGAGGTCATAAAGAGGCAGATTGTTACACAGATTTGGGGAGAATGAGATATCGGAGAATCAACGAGAACTTTGGAAGACAACAAGAGCAGGGCATGGTTATCAAGGAACGAAAAAGGATACAAGACAAGAGATACGTAGCATTCATAGACGAACCAAGTGATGAAAGAATAGAAGATAAATACAGAGAATACCCAAATATCAACGCCCCGATGAGATGGAGATAGTCGGGGCAGTGTATTAAACAGCGATGCTGACTCCCAAATTATTAATTATTATAATAAAAGTAAAATAGCATGTATTATAGAAAAAGATTTGAAAGATACAGAGGTTACGGAAGAAGAAAATAATGTAATAAGAAAAGTAAACAGATTTATAAAAAAACGGAATTTGCAGAAAGAGAAAGAGAAAAAATACAAATACTCACATTAGATGAATGGGAAATTGATATTATTAGTTATGATAAAATGCAAGGCCGACCAAGTGTAACTTTTAGAATACAAGACCAGAATATGGAATGCTTGCTCGATACAGGAGCTACAGTAAATGTCATGAGTTGGAGCAAATTTGAAAAGCTTAAAGATGTAGAACTAACAACAATGACTGATAGTGTTTTTTTAGGATTGTAAACTTATAATTTTGTGTGGCGTCGTAAATTTCTGCTATATAATGAATTGTATGAAAGCACTATCACTATAATATTTAATTCAATATATTATTATTATTATTATTATTATTATTATTATTATTATTATTATTATTATTATTATTATTATTATTATTATTATTATTATTATTATTATTATTATTATTATTATTATTATTATTATTATTAATATTCATTATATTGAAATGAATGCACTGAATTTATTAAATTTGAGCACCATATTAACGCACGATAAATACATATGTATTCCTTCTTACGAGAAATAATTCTAAATTCTATATTGAAGTACTGTAAATTTGGTTAAAGATTAATGGCTCAAATTGTATTAGAAATTTTGAAACAATTTATCATTTTTCTAAAATAATAATGGCAGAAAAAAGAAAAATTACTTCAAACAAAACACTATCTCTAAATTTATATATTTTGTTGAGGATATCTAAATAATAAATTAAATAATTATGTGAGCAAAATGAGGGGAAGGTTTAAAATAAAGGTTATGCTGCTCTAGAATTCTGAGAAGGTAAGAAATGAAAATAAATGAAAAGGAAATGGCAAAGAAATCGATAAAATCAAACAATGAAATACAACAAGTTCGTTCTTTATTAACTAAGTAGAAATTGAAATGGGAAAAACAAAAACAAAATAGAAATAAAAATTTCATATCTTGACAACTAATACTCGATAACGGAATATATCACAGGGAAAGTTGGAGTAAAGAAGAAGGCAAAATCAAGTTGGATTTTATATCTTGACAATTAGTCGGAGATTACTTGGAGGTAAAATTGAAGAAAAAATCAACATTAAATTATTAAGTACCAGCGAATGACAAACTAAGAGTGGGAACAAAATGAAGTCGGATAGAAGAAAAATTGGAGAACAACCACTGAAGCGGAAAGACAAATCCTGTGTTATGGGGTTAATACAATTTTTTGAAATTCGACATATTTTAAGTCTAAATTAAATATAAATTAATATAATATACGCAACAGGGTCGTAGCTAAAGGGGGAGGGTATATGGGACAATTACCCCCCTCAAATAAATTATAGATTAATACCGACTACTGCTGTAGATACATTAGCAATATGTGATCCAATTTTTATTATATATATATATATATATATATATATATTCTTCTCACAATATTTTCTGCTTTCCCGGCATCAACTTATACAGCAGAGCGTTCTTTTTCATCACCTAACTACCTGAAGTCATATTAAAGAAATACCATGGATGAAAAAAGGTTAAACGGTTTGGCTTTGTTACATATTCATCAAGACATTAAAAAAACTTTAAATACTTTCTGAATCAATGAAGGGACAAAGACGAATTAATATTATATTGTAATATATTCTATGTAATATACATTGTTAATAATTAATAATAAATTTGTTAATTATCTTAAAATATTTTTTTCTATTTTTCCTTGTCAACTTTTAACATTGCTCGATGAACAAATACATATTTTAAATCTCACATTTATAAAAATTAATAACTATTTTAACAGAAATACTTGTCTAAATTATATAAATTTTGCATCATTGGATAGAGAAAAATTGATTTTCATATAATATTGAAAAAAAAATAATGTAAATAAATAATGCAACACATAATAATTCCCCTCTAATATAAATGCAATTGTCAAAACAATTTTTGTCAATAAAATTGTTTTGTTTTATCGAAAAAGCTCAAATGTAAAATAAATTACAAAAAATTTATTGATGGTTAGGTTAATACTGAATATAATCTAAAATCCATATAAATATCTATTAAATTGATATTTTTATATTTTGCAATTTTGTGTTTTCAGACGAGGAATTATATTAAATTTTAATCTTTTTATAAAATGAGTTGTGTGTAATTAATAGAAGATGAGAGGCTATTAGAGATTTCTCATAACATTACATCAAACATAAACACTTAATTTAATACCGGTATTTGTTAACACATTTAAACAACACTAATCATAACGATTATTTCGTTCTTAATTCTTTGTTTATTTACTGTTTATTTTCACTGAATTTTTTAATCATTTTATTTTTGTGGAAGATGTATAAGTTTATGACTTAATATTTAAGTTGGGTATAACTCTCTGTGACGAGGGTGAGGATATCAAGAATTTGATAAAATTAAGCAATTCAATAATATATTTTTTTAATTAAAATTTTGAAAAAAATCTTTAATTTGGATTACAAATTTAAATTAAACTTAAACAATTTTTTAATTATTATAAAACGGTGTTCTATCAGGATTCAAAAAAGTACAAAAAACCATCAGATAATATTCAAAAAGGTGAAATTGTATTGGAAAGTTCGAAAATTGGCCAGGTCGAAAATGAAGAATCTGGAAAAACGAAAGTTATTCAGCCACAGGGTGCCGAACTTTTAAAAAGTCAATATAATGAAGATAAACGAAATTTTGATAAATTTAAAAACGAAGAAGTTTGTATTAATATTTTTATATAGATATTGTTTTGTAAAATTGTTAAAATCAATTAATAGTGACCTTTACGACATTTAAAATTATAAAAAAACTAAAATCGGATAAATGACAGTAAAATTTATTTATTTTATACAAAACATTGATATAATATTTCTTTTAACAAAATGTGAAAGCAAATAATTCTTAGTGAAAGATATTATTTAATTGAATAGTTGTTTATAAGTAGTTTATTATTAGTTTGATAATATTTTAAATATTTCTCATTTATTTTTAATTAATAAAATGGAAAAAAATCAGTGGTGAAATTGAAAAAAAGTTCTTATAATACATTTATTATTAAAAATTTTAAATTATAACTCTGAGATGTTTTAAGCTGAGGAGTTAAATCCATCTTTAGATCATCTTTAATTTTCGCAGAAAAATCTTGAGACTAACAAGATATATTTATCAAATAATTTATAAAATAACAAGTTTTATTTAATGCACAAAAACGCCCAAATTCCAAATTTTTAAAACAACAAGTATCTCACTCTCCCCTTCTTAAGACTTTTCCACTTCTTCATGTCACTCGATTCTTCTTTCTTTCGTTCTTTGGAATGTAGTTCGACTCGATGAGGTGATAGAAACTGGCGATTTTATAGGGCCATCGTATTGCATACCATCCTTGTGTCTGTTCTGCGGCTCTTTACGTACGAGTACCTCCTTCTCCACCTCGAAAACACGAGTGCCCCTCTTTGTCTTATCCATAGCTCTCATAATGTCTGCGGCTTTACTCGAGTTAAATCTCGCGTCTTCGATTCTTTCGCTTCTTGATATCTCAGCTTGTTTCAGGTTAGAGTGTAGGTTAACACTCCGTCCACAAATTATCTCAAATGGTGATAAACCTGTAGCACCATGTCGACTGCTATTTATAGTGAACTCTATTCTGGGTAGAAGTTCGTGCGAGTTTCTCTCCTCACATCCACCTGCCAATGTTGCTGTAGTAAGATCTATTATCGTTCGTATGGCTCGTTCGGCTAAACCATTAAGGCGAGCTGAATTCCTGTTTGATTCCAAGTTTCTGTAGCTTCTGTCTTAGGAAATTCCCTTCGAAATTTCGGCCTCTATCTGTTAAAATACTCTTCGGTTTTCCAAATCGATAGATCCAACTATTAAGTATTGTTTTGAAAATGGCCCCTTCGTCTTGCTTTGTGATTGCAGTTAAAGAAATCAGTTTGCTAAAACGGTCCACCATTACTACCATATATATTTTTTGCGTTTATTTCCATGTAAGCCACATCTATAGCAATCTGTTCTAGGAATTCAGAGCTATATCTAAGAATAAATGTTTCTTTGGTTCTTGTCTGATCGATCTTTCTCTTAGCGCAGATCTCGCAACATTGTAAGCAGAGTTGGATTGTTTCTTGCATTTTCGGCCAATAAAATATCTTTTCCATATAATGAAATAATTTCTTAACTCCAATGTGACATAGTTCTTCATGTAGCGTTGTTGTTAACAGGCCTGCAAATGTTTCTGGGACTAACATTAAGATATTTTTGTTCTTTTCTACTGTTATTAATCCTCCATCAATTTGTGTATTTTTTACGTTAAAAGAAAAACAATTCTTTTTCTCCCGAGTACATCCATTTTCCAATATCTCTCGCAGCTCTCGAAACCGAATGTCCTTTTGTTGTTGTTCCCATACCTTTTACATAGGCTCTGTTCTTTGGATAGTATCTATATATCTAATCTTTAATTTTCCTTCCTTAGCATCTTCATGTCTTGTTTGAAACTGGGTGCAAACCATACTTTTTAATCTTGATAGTCGATCTGCATTTGAGTGTTCTTCGCCTTTCCGATATTTTAGTTCAAAATCATATTCCGACAGGTTAGCTAACCATGTTTGGAATTGCGGACTGATTGGCGTTTTTGTAGTGTTCATGAAAACCAATGCCTTGTGGTCGGTGCGAATTATGAATTTTTTCCCGTACAGATATTCTCTAAAATGCATGACGTATTCATGTACGGCGAGCAGTTCTTTCCTGGTTACACAGTATCCCTTTTCATGTGATGACATATGTCTCGAGCCATAAGCTATGACAGATTCTTCTGTAATTTCACTCAAAACTGCACCAATGGCTCCGAAACTAGCGTCTGTGTCTAAGATAAAAGTCCTATCTTCTCTTGGAAAATCAAGGATAGGTGCTTCGCACAACCGTCTCTTCAGAGTTTGGAAGCTCTCATTGCATTCTTTAGTCCAATTTATATCTTTATCGCATCCAGATGTTGCAGCGTATAATGGTTCGGCGATTTTGGCATAGTCTTTGATGAATCTTCTATAGTAGTTCGTTAATCCGAGAAACGATCTCAATTGTTTTGAACATTTTGGTACTTCTGCTTTCTCGATCTTTTCCACTTTCTTCCTGTTTGAATGGATACCCTTCTCGTTAATTGTGTTACCAAGGAAACACAATTCTGTTTTATTGAATTTGCATTTTTCTGGATTTATTTTCAGTCCTGCCACTTGAATTCTTCTGAATATTTCCCTTAATAGCTCATCGTGGTCTTTTTGACTTTTACCATATACCAAGATATCATCTAGATAAACTACTACTCCCTTGAATAGCATTCCTTCTAGCACTGTGTGCATCAGTCTCTGGAATGTCGCAGGAGCTGTTGCTAAAGCCAAACGGTAGTCTATTGAAGCAAAATTGTCCTTCTCTTGTACTGAATGCAGTCATTTCTTGAATTTCTGGAGCCAACTCCACTTGATAATACGCCTGACCTAAATCGATTGACAAAATATTTTTGCATTCGCGAGACAGTCTAGTAAGAATTTGGTGTTAGGCATAGGAAATGACTCCTTTTCTGTTATGGAATTTAATCCACGATAATCTACACACATCCTGATAGATCCATCTTTCTTCCCTACTATCACTAACGGGGCATTCCAAGGACTCTTGCAACATCGAATAACATTTGCTTTCATAACTCTTTATCAGTTCTTCAATTCTTTTCTCCATGTGCATTGGTTGACGTCGAGGATGTTGCATTATTGGGCCTCCTGTTATCCGCATCTCATGTCGAACTAAGTTTGTAAATCCCAGATCGAATTTCGATGCCATAAAAATTCTGCCGTATTCCCTGATCATTCCTTCAATATCTTTATTATTCTCACCTGCCATCGCCACTAGTGCTTTATCTATTCTTTCTTCATCAGTGTAAATTTTGTTTAACAATGACGTTTCTATATTATTGATTTTCACTAACTTTACTCCAAACTCTTTCATTGTATCAATGCCCCCTATGAATTCGGGTTTGATCTCTTTTACTACTATTACTGTGATTATTTTGGTCTGCTGATTCCATGTGGCCGGTATAGTCATGAATCCCATTGCTTCTTCACCTCCAATTGAAAAAACTCCGCACAATAATATCATACTACGTTTAAGTTCTGGTTTGCCTATTTTCTCCCACAAACTCTTGCTCATGACTGTTACTGATGCTCCAGAATCCTATAACATATCTGTTTCGGCATTATTCAACATTATTTTACTCCAATTTCTTCCATCTTTCGTCTGGTACATTTCTTCTTCTGCCTCGTCTCTTCGTCGTTCATTTCTTATTTCACAATTTATTGTCTTGACTCCACCGACGAAATGAAACCCATGGAGTCGCTGTTGTTTTTTCCATCTTCTCTCAATATAGTATATTTTTCAGGGACATTGTATCTATCTTCCATGTCGCTGTGAGCAGTTCTAAAATCCTGGCTGTTCTCGGTGTAATCTCTTCTTTCAGATTTTGAATCTTCTTCTTCTATGCACGCTATCCTTTGATATCGGTGTGGAACCTCTTTCCGTAACGAAAAAACAATCTCGGAACCCGTGACCTTCCTTGCCACATATCAGGCATTTATTTCCCAGTGGACACTCATACCTTCTGTGTTCCTTTTCGCCACAGCAAAAAAACAATAACCTACCGTTAATTTGGGACCGAAGCTTGTGGTAGTCCTCTACTTTCGTTGTACAGCCTCCTTGCTATATTCTTCATCGATATTGTTGGCAGCTTCCTTTCTGAGCTATTCGGGATTCTCGCATTTCTCAAGAATTGTTCTCTTGGAGATTGTTCTCGACGACCATGGTTCTTATCTTCGTATTGTATTGGTCCGCGTATAGGATGTTCGTCTCTTCTTGATCTGTGGTGACTAAATGGGTCTTCTGATAGTCTTCTTTGTGATGATGTAGGCATGGGATTTTGGGTATTCTGTTGAATTCTCATCTGCCCTTCCTCAGTCACACTAGCGTATGTTCTTTGACCGATTGCTTTTACAAATTCTGTTTTATGGTTTCCGTTTTTGTTACTTTCAAAAATTTTCGCCAATGATCTCGTTTCTTCAATTTTTGTTTCTGGTTTCGTCAATAGTATCTCCCTCAGTCTCGCATCGCGTGCTTTATTTGCGATGAGGTCTTGAACAATATCTTCTTCTGATCGTCCTGAATTTACAACCTCAGCTAAAGCTTTTCTTAGCCGTATCTCAAAAGCTGCAAACCTTTCATCATCTTCCTGTTCCATAGCTGCCAATTCTCTGATTTTGTCAGTTATTGATTTTGTAATTGTGAACGTATTTAAGAACCACGCTTTGGCTTTTACATCTGTTCTTTCTGTTTCTCTGACGTTTTCCCCACAATGTCTTTGCTTCTGCACTAATAACACATCGAAAGTGCTTGTCAATCGCTGTCCATTTGTCAGCAACCATTCTTCTATATCTCTGATCCATTCTTCGCTTCTTTTAAACCTCGTCCATCATATCGTCCTGAATGTTCAGTGTGACTGTCCTTGGCATGATTTCGTGGCATTCCATTAGCGATTTTTGTCGATTTCAAATGGCGTTGATATTTTGATTTTCGGCGTGGTCGCCAGTTAAATCCATCTTTTAGCTCCATCTTTAAAATTTCGCAGAAAAATCTTGAGACTAACATATATATTTATTCAAATAATTTATAAATACAAGTTTATTTAATTCAACAAAAACTGCAAATTCCCAAATTATTAAACACAAGATATCTAACTCTGAATTGAATATTTCAATGATTTATTAAGTATAATTTTAAATGATAAATAATGGACATTTAAATAAGTTTAAAATAATTTTTAAATTAAAAGAGATTTTGTTAAATTTTTAAATAAATACATTTTAAATATCGAAAATTTTAATAAATTGTTTTGAAAATATTTTATTCAAGGCTGAAAATTTGTTTGAAAATTATACAACATTTCATTAAATAAATTCTTGGAATTATGATGTTATCTTTTGAACCTATTAATAACAAAGTCGTCTACTGTCACAGAAAAAAGAAACTGCACATCATTACATACAATGGATGTGTTGAAAACATTTTATCATTATCACAGTATTTGGTGTAGGCATTGCGAAAGGGATCATACATATATAGGCTTGCCAGGTGTACGTTATTTTGGCTTACAAAATAAGAATGTACGTTATTTACGGAATTAGTGAAAACGTACCTAAAGGTACGTTTAATTATTGATTATATTTTAAGTCGCACACATTTTTTAAAAATTGTAATTTAAACCAAATAGTATAACAAATACGCGAAAAAGAAAACAAAAATCAACTATTTACACATTACGAATATAGTTTCGTTTATATTATGATGCTGGTTCGTTTATATTATGCTGCGTTTTTGTTTAAAGGGGAAAATTTACCATTTGTTTAAAGGGTGCTGTCATTTTTTAAATTGTTATACTAATAATATAATTAAGTTTTTTTAAGGGCAGAATTAAAGTCCTTGTTATTTGTTTTTTAAATTGTTATACTATTCATATAATTAATTTTAATATTTTATTGAAGTGATATAATTAATTTTTTGTTAAGGCAGAATTAAAGGCAGAATTATTTTTTAAATTATTTTATTTTTTAAAATAATTTAATAATTTTATATATAACATATTTACTGATAATTATAATAATAAAAAAAATTACATAACATGTATCTTTAATTGTTTTCTTTTTTATGCTGATCAATTTTTGTATGTACGTTTTTTTCGAAATTTTTATCTGGCAAGCCTATACATATATAATGATAAAAATTGCCTTGAAGTTAGTATTCAGCAAGAACAATTGAAACAATTTGATCTTCCACACAAAAATGATTTCAAACCTTGAGAAAGTCCATTGAAAAAAATACAAAAAAAATTCGTATTCGTGCAAGTAGTAATTTCAATTTTAACCCTAATAAAAAAACCATAAAGTAAATATTTAAACAAAAGGTAATATAACAGAAAAAGAATCGATAATCATAATCATGCTCACACATAAAAGAAAAGTACCGAATGGTAATATACCCCGTTCCAGTTGATAACGTATTTGTATTGCGTGATGGATTGATACACATTACATGCCTGGAATTAATTTAAAGTTAAGGGTCATTTTACAATGTAATTTTATTGAATTTTAATGTGTAAATTTTACGATTAAACTTTATGTATTTAATCAATTATTTTTAATAAAAACTATAATATTGATAAAAGTTATTTAAACATACACCCAATCCGGTTATTTATACGGTAGATACGTTCCATGGACCATCGTGTATAAAATGACATAATAGTACAAAAACATGAGATAGGTTCCACAAATAAAAACTCCTAAAAAAATTAATAATTAAAAAATCAAAATCAAGTTTTTTAGTTTAGTACATATATCCATACATATTTTATTAATCTAAAGCAGGGCTTTTAAAACTGGGGTCCGTGAGTGATTTTATGAGAAATAGGTCGTTTAATATGAACGTTTTGCGATTTAAAACAATGACTATATGGCAAATAAAAATTTCGATGGTTTTTTTATGAGCAAGACTTTTAGTTTGATCTACATATTTCGATGAAACCGTCTAACAGCTCACTACATAGCACTATAAAAATGACAGTTCCAGGTAGTTTGATATGCATGGCTGGTAATATAATTCATATTTTGAAATTCTTGCAGTCTTTCAACTAAATATTCTTTCAAAGTTGTAAACAATAGTCGAGGAACATGTGGTGTGACCAAGAAGTAGTGAAACTCTTATAGAAATAATAAATTAAATGAACCAAACTGTAAATATATATATTCAGTAGTGTTTATAGATAAATATACTAGTATTCATTTTAATCAGTTATTGCTTATTAAGAAATTTTAACACTGATTTTAAAATGTTATTAAATTTGTCTCTTAACCTTCATCCGTCCCTTAAATCGACTGTACACAAAAGTCCCTCGGGTCTTTTTCGACCCAGGCAGAAATTGTTGACTTAAAAGAAACAAAATGCAAATAATTAAATTAGTTTTATTAGTAACGGTAATGTTGACTGTTTAGGAATAATAAAGAGCGATTTATCTGTTAATTATTTATTTATTACATTTATAACATACGTTATAGGAATGTGCCTTACAAATAAATCTTTTACAATATTTACATTCTAATGCATGTTTATTGTCCGATTTTGGACATCTACCTCTTTTATGACCACGTATACCTTGCTGTTGGTACTTCTAAAGGAGATGTAGTTGTGCATTTTTGTTCTAACATAAATTGTTGGCAATTAGCCGCTCGTGGCAAATGGGTCCGTCTTGTTATTTGTTCTTTTATCAATAATTCACCCACGGTTTCAATGAAAATTCGCCTTCTATAATTTTTTTTATATGCCAATCTGGACAAACAGCTATAAATAAAATAAATGCATTTGATATAGATATATCTAATATATTTGCAAAAACAGTAATTGGCCATCTATTTGTTTTTCTTCAAGTATTGTAATTGGCTATCATTTTGTCTAAGGTATCAACTCCTCCTTTCGTTGCATTATAATCTAATATAATATTAGGTTTATTTTCAGAACCACCTGACAATTCTTTTGTTTTGTGAAGAGTACCCTGAAGAACAACACATTAATTTTTTTTAGGAATGTATGACACTAAGGTTGTATCCTTTGTAAATGCAAATTTTGAAGTAAAAATTCCCTTGCCTTTTACTTCGAGCAATACGGGTGGAATTGACGTTTTATTTTTTCGAATAGTGCCAATCATAGTATTTTTTTTGCAAAGTAATATTTGACATAGTTCATAAGAAGTGAAAAAGTTGTCAACTGTTACATTCCTCCCTTCAAGTTGTTGGCACAAATCTAAAACCACTCGCATTCCTTGATTCATTTCAGGTGCTTCACCAGCTACTTTTCCAGTGAATATATCTATATTCCATACATAACTATTTTTGCTATCGCACAGCACCAAAAAATCCCATATTTAGCCGGCTTCTTTGGCATGTATTGTCGAATGGACATTTTCTGAGCAGGCATCATTTCCCGATGAAAATTCAAGTAAATTATCTTCTTCATATTCAATTCGTCTTGACATGATGATAATTCTACACAAAATAGTAAGGGTAATAAAATAATGAAAACGTTTTTTCTTTCAAATAAACACTTACCAAGGTTATAACGTATGTAGTTTTTTTGAAATTTTGCCAGCAAAAAAATTCAATAAAAACGATAAAAGTGATGAAACAGGTAGCACAAATATTATTGATGCACACTCGTCCGCGTCTTTGAGTCGACTGTTGAAAACTATACAGTCAAATTTTGTTGAAAAAATTACTTCTTAGAAGGTGATAAAAATAAACATCCGTTTGCGCCGCGAATTCTAAAAATTTGTTCAAAAATGCACTTGGGTCATTTTCGACCCGAGGGACTGGAGTGTTACTTTTTTTTAACAAGAGATAATCCAAGTATCATATTTTTTTTCTTTTCCAAAATTAGTTTATCATATCAACAAAATCAATGTCACGAAATTATAGATATATAGTATTAATATTTTATGATATATTTGCAAAACAAAATCGCTTCGGGTCGAAAAAGACCCGAGGGATGGATGGTAAATTATGAGCTCAATGCGCGTCTGTGTGCGCGTTGTATTGTGTGATGGGTTTGTGTGCGCACACAGACGCGAGCAATGTCATTTTTGTGTTGGGTTGTTAGTTTATCTCGCGTCTGTGTGCGCTTTTCTTTTCTTTGTTTTTGGCTTGTGTGCGCACACAGACGCGAGCAAGAGGTATGGCAATTTTATTAAGTAGTTTTTGTAATTTTTTTTGATTTAGACGTTAATTAGATTTTTGAATGTGAATGGATTTAGAGAGTTGTTAATGGTATCGATTTCGGTTTTTGGAGTTATGATTTTTCGGATAAAAGATGGCTGCTTTTAATGAAGAGATTTATGATTCAAACAATATGATCCAGGATAAATGTTCCTTTGAATCGGATAACGTCAATGGTGTTTTTGGCCAACTAATCTCAAATTTATTTGGTGGATTGCTTTCCGTTGGTATTCGAGGCAATAATTGTGATGTAGTAGCTACACAAAGAAAGGTTCCAGATAAAATGATTGAGAAGAGTTCAGCTACAAGATTGTTCAATATTACTGAAAGTACTGGAGGTGTTATGACTGGTATGATCCCTGATTATCGATCTCAAGTATGTCGTGCACAAATGGAAGCAGCTCGATTTAGATATAAACATGGATATGAAATGCCTTGTGACATAATATGTCGTTCTATTGCGGATATTAAGCAGCTTTCTACCCAATCAACTGAGATGCGACCATTAGGTTGTTCAATGATGGCATTATCTTATGGTATTGAAATGGACAAACTGTTATTATTCAAAACTGGCTCTGTGGATGAAAATAAAATTATTATTCGTTATCTTGAATTTAAACAATGGATGAAGGTTAAATTACATAATTGTGCTCTTAATTTAATTAAAATGTCTATTAAATTAATTTAATGATCATTAGGTATAAATGGTCCCTCAAATTAACAAATTGGTCTCTTAACTAATTTGTTTGGCCGAATAACTTTAATTAAAATGTTATTGAGTGTGATCACTAATTTTCAATTACCGATACTATTAATTTGAGAGTGAGTAAACATAGAAAACATTTTTTGGCTAAATTAAACTCCAAAATACAAAAATGACCCTTCAACCAGTGGGTGATTATCAAAGTGATGAATCAGATGTAGAAGAAGTATATAAACAACAAAAAACAACTGGAGCGGAAAAGAAAGGTCTAAAATCGATTATGCACATTCAATAGCCACAAAACAGCCAAATACTGGATCCAGAAGCAAGAGAGAGAACAATGGCGATACTGAAGTCTTCAGATTTAACCATGTCAAACAAAGAGCACCACAGTGTGCATCCGTTTTAAAACTCAACTACTCTGACACTGATAAGACTGTTCAAGCCATGCTCTCTACTGATATGCACAACCACAAAGCGATCAATGAAAGAGTAGTGACGGAAGGTAAAGCTAAAACCGGGATTCATCCTCGAGTTAAAGAATTGATCGATGAGTACTACAAGTTAAAAGTGCAAAAACCTAACCAAATTTTGACTAACTTGATAAATGCAAAAAAACTGAGCCTGCAATAACTATTCCATCGGCAAGACAGCTCTATGGTTATCTCACAAATACTTATTCAACTGGATCTACGATGGAATTCGGAGAATTGTCAAAAATTTTGCAAAGGAAAATTCAAATCTCCCACCCAAAACTGATATTAACAAGCCATTTGCAGTCTGTTACCAAATCAATGTTGATTCAGAGCTTGAAGATAAAGAGACTTTCCGTGAAAACTTACTCATCAATATTGAAGAAGATCAAGGCCAAGAACCAACTACTTCAGCTGCATTACCCAAAGGGTCCAAATGCTTCTGCTATTGCCTTTTCTTTAAAACGGTTTCAGAAAAGAAAGTTGGATGACCACCAAAATAAAGAAATCTTGAGGAACCAACAGTAGCAACAAATCAAGGCACAAAACGCAAAGCTTCACTGGCAAGAGGGGCAACAAAACGCCAGAAAACTTAAAACTTCTGCTTAGTTTACTCTAAAATGTTCAGTTAAATTTTGTGGTTAGTGTTTGTCACATTTCTTATTTTCAAATTGTTTTCATTAAATTTCAAATAAACTTTTTAAACAGTTTAGTTTTCATTTTTATATAAGTGACCATTTAAGTAATTTAAGGGACTGGGTAATCATAAAAATAAATTTAAAACTAAAATTTTTACTTCAAATCAAATCCTCCCAATAAATATTTACTATTCAGAAGAAAATCTGTCAGTGTAGTAATGTACCAATAAGGAATTCAACAAACCGCATCACACGACAACATTCATTCACACACTCTTTAATTAATTAAATTACATCCTCACAGACACATTGTAATTCATATACCTGCTAGGTTTTATTTCAACAAATGAACAACAGTCGGTATAATATATCTGACTCCTTGTGTTCTTTTATCAAAAGAAAAGAAAAACCCAAACTTATATTAAAAATTATTTATATAATCTATTAAAATGTACAACTCGAGTGACACAATATAATTTGATTGGATTGAACGGATTTATTTCAATGTTGGATGTTAAAACTCTGCCTATTCAAAATAATAATCTCCTTTGAAAAATTTCAATTATAACTGAATCTTCTTCTAATTGATTACTTTTCTTACATAAATTCCCTTTTCCTAATATTGTTTATATTTCTTTTCCTTAATCCTACTTAAGGCTATGAGCCAAAGTTCTAAAGTTCGAGTTTCCTATGGGTATTCTTGTTAATCGTTTAGTTTACGACTTCCATCTACATTTTTACAATCTGTTTCAACACTTCCTTCGGCTTCTATCCAAAATAATCAAAAGAATTAACGATCTTTCCTGAGTTTCACCATTTCCCGGGCGTATTGCCTTTATTAATCATATTGTTATACTAATGGATATTCGATAATTGTAATAAATAGAAAAATCATTAATAGTCGAAATGTAAAGGAAGATAAATGAAATAATAAATACACTTCATATACTTACACTTACCAACAAAATGATCGGCAGAATAATTGATTGTTAAATATTCCTGATTATTTTTTTATAATTAATTTATAACAGGGAGAACACCGCATTCAATCCGGTCTTACATCTGGATATGTTGACTATCGTTCGAAAGATAATCAAAATTTTATAAAAGATGAAAATGGAAGATTAATAGTGAATGATAGTCCAAATTTTGAATTCAATGAACATCCTGAAAACACAGAAAAGTTAAGAGGAATAGCTAATAATGATCCAAATGCAGATTTTGTAAAGTTAGAAAATAGCGCAGAAAACGCAGGAATAATAGTTGAGGAAGGCACTGTACCATTTTTTGAAAGCAAACATCATCAAAGGAATTCCGGAAAAGGTCGACTGAAACAAAATTTAACTGATGATGAAAGAAAATTTGTTCACGATATATTTGAAACCTTTTATTTAAATCCGTCCGAAGAACAGAATTATCATCAAATAACCTCAGATAATGTGAGATTAAGTATGAATAACGAATTTCGATCAAAACATAATCCTGTTGAAATAGATGACACATTTGTTTACGATATTTTTGAAACCGTCCATTTGAATCGGTTTGAAGAGGTGAATTACCATCAAATTGCTTCCGATAATGATGAATTAAGAAAGAATAATGAGATTCGGCAAAAACATAATTTCATTGAAGCAGGTGAAAACTTTGTCTATGATATTTTTGAAACTGTCCATTTGAATCGGTTTGAAGAGGATAATTACCATCAAATTACTTCCGACAATGCCGAATTAAGAAAGAATAACCAGATTCGCCAGAAACAGAATTTTATTGAACCAGATGAAAAATTTGTTTATGATATTTTTGAAACCGTCCATTTGAATCGGTTTGAAGAGGATAATTACCATCAAATTACTTCCGACAATACCGAATTAAGAAAGAATAACCAGATTCGCCAGAAACAGAATTTTATTGAACCAGATGAAAAATTTGTTTATGATATTTTTGAAACCGTCCATTTGAATCGGTTTGAAGAGGTGAATTACCATCAAATTGCTTCCGATAATGTTGAATTAAGAAAGAATAACGAGATTCGGCAGAAACAGAATTTCATTGGAGCGGATGAAAAATTTGTCTACGATATTTTTGAAACGGTTCCAATAACTATGAATAAAAACTTTGAAGAATATGCTAGAAAACATCCAGTACAGACCCATCAAAATCTATACGGGGATTTGGATTATAGAATGGACGACAATACAGAAGACAATGATCCTTTTGTTTTCCTCTATAACGATGGTGCAGGTTACGATAAATTTGAACAGAGCTATAGACCAATAGATGGCACGTTTAATGAACAAATCTATAAAGTGTCCAATACTCCTAACTTACTAACAGCAACAAATCCGGACAATAAGAGCTTTTTGAAACATTTCCCAAATTCTATCAATAAGAATACAAATCCTAAACTGAATCCCACAGTTCGAAGTAAAATAACAAATATTTTGAAAAATCCCATTATCATGAAAAGAAAATTTTAATATTATTTTAACCATTTTAGAAATCCAGAAAATCGATTTTAAAGCGATTGATCCGTTCAGTAGTATTGATTTGAAAAATCATAAAAAGCCCAACGAACCGATCAGATTTGTACTTCCGCCAAATTTTTGTCAGGCTAACTCATCAAGAACGAATTCTATAGATTTATCAAACAAAGTAATCTTATTTTCATTTTCCATGATAAATTTATCTATTCACATCCCAAATTATTTACCGGATTCTACAGAAAATAAGACCATTTTTTTAATAATTTAAAAAAATTAAGTATCAAAAAACGAGCTTATTTGCAAAAAAGTTAACAATAAAAATACTTGTCATGCCATTTAAACATAAAAATTTATCTTCAACAACTTTTGCATCATTAAATACTAATTAGTTGCAACCGGTGAATATTCACTGAAATAAAATTATTTGCCTATTTATATTATAATTGCAATAATATATAAATCGATAAAAATAATAATAGTATTGATTGATGATAAACGTACGTTTTTTGCCTATTTATATATAAATACTTCTTAAAATCATGGTCAATTTATTATTTATATGCTGATAGTGTTCAAGGATATTCTAGGTGCATTTATACCACATATGTACATGGAAAGATTTTATTATCGTTTCTTTTTTCAATTTAAAACCAAATATTGTTTCCAAACAGGGAATTTTCAGTATTCAAACTTTGTATATTCTTTATTGCTATTTAAAGTACGATTCTATTATAATTCTATCCGAACTTGATTTAAAAAAGGAATTTACTAATATATCAAGTGGTTGGAGGTAAAATAAGCAGCTTAAATTTGTTTTTATGCAATAAATCAAGAACATTTGTATCTTTGTGCGAGCCAAAACAGTCAAGCAAAATCATACCATTGGTTTAATTCAATAAACGATCATGTTTGTTTCATACTCGTATCTATCCAAATCCATCGTTCCAAAATTGCTAGCCATCACATGTATACTTTTTGGAATTTTCTTCAATACTCTTTAAATAAGTTTTATTCAGTTTCCAAGAAAATGAAATCGTAAGAACAACTGTGAGATTTGACTTGTAGTTTTGGCTTGTTTTTCCACCTTTAAATGATATTGTCCTAGTCGACGCTTCTGTTGTCTTCAAGTTATCATTCTTACTGAAAAGCAGTTTCTGTGTATAAAGTTGATTACTCGCTTTCAAAAAGTAATCTTTTCCTCCTTTGCGAATTTGTTGAGTTTTTCTCTTAAATGGTCCAAAAAATGATCTATTATTGTATTCTATATAGAAATGGCTAAAATTGGTGAAAGGCTAAACTATGAATTTGTTTAATTAAAACAGTGTCTGAGTTTATAGATAGTTTGATAATTTCTATGATACAATAAAAGATACAATCTGTTGCCAAAATCTGTTTAAATAACTCATCTTTCACAACCACAAAAAGTTAAACAATCTCTTCCAAAATCATCTAACAACTCCAAAAACTTAAAAACAATTCGACATTTTCTCAACAAATCCGATCACATCTTCAATAAAGATCTTAACTATTCTTTTATTATTGCTTCGGTCTATATATATATTCATTTAAACACTTCTGACTCTATCTCTTGATATTGGAGAGTTCTATCCATGCTCAAAGATCTAAAGCAGCTCTTGTTACTACTAGGAGTTTAGTTTTGAAGGAAATATTAACTTCTAGATGTTTTGGATATATGCTGCTGTCATTTTCAGTTTCTTTAAAGCATTTAATTTTTTGTTAGAGTATTTGATTTTCACATCGGTTATTTATTTAAAGTTATTAAAATATACAATATACTCATTTAAGTAACTGAAATATTGATTTTTTTAATTGGCTTAATTTGAGAAAATGAAAATGGCCTTATCCAGTAATTGATTTATATTATTATTAATTTGCTAATATAAAATGTATTGCTATACAAAATCTGCTGTTTATCTTTTTAATAAAACAACTCGATAAATTTGTCAATAATAAAATTAACATTATCAATAACCATTTTCATACATATGCAATGAATAAACGCATCTATAATAGAGGATGGTATGTACACCAATTGTAAATGAGTCGCAATTTGTGATGAAATGGAGTTACAGAGTTTCCATGATAAAAAAACTATACTTGTAAAATAAGAAACTAAATTGGAAAAAACATGGATTATAATATAATTGATATAAAAAATTAAATACACTTTAATTGTTAACAAATTAACAATAAGTTTTTTAATTTTTTGATATTAAAAATATTATGTTTATATAAATTGTTAGCCGCAACAACGTCGAATTCATGTTCAATCTCCATAATTAATAAATTAAATAAATAAAATTACTAAATTTATTTTATTCACAAAACTGCGCTTTTTGTAATATTCAAACAATCTGTTCGAGGCTTTTTTTTATTATTTTAATTTTGATGCTGATTTCAATGCTGGTTTTATTTATTTTAATATTTAATATATTTTAATTTATTTTTATATTTTAAACTTACTTTAATTTATTAATTTAAATATTTATATAAAAATTTATGTAATCTGATAAATACAATTTAAATGTTTATTAGCAATATTCAGTTTTAACTTAAACGTGAATTCTACTCTTTCATAAATAAATAAAAAAGAGATTCTATAAAATAGTGTTACAGTTATTTTGTGGTTAATAAAATCCAAAAAAATAATTATCAATTTATATATTTAATAAACCGCAGTTATTATTGGAGTGAATTATAAAGGATATTTTATGATTAAACTTATTTAAAAATTTTTGATAAAAATGTTTAATTTAATTTAATAAATTAAATTTATGTTTTTTCAAAATATTTTAAACAATCAAAACTCTGTTTTTAAGCATATTAATTTTAAGCCAATGAAAAATAATTTAAAATATTATACCATTTTTAAAAAATGAAAAATTATATTATTTTGAAAATTCATTTTTTGGTGTTTGAAAAGTTAGTTTTAATTGTTGCATTTTATAGGTGGAATTAAATATATTAAGTCTATATATAACAGTATTAATATTTTATAATATAGTTTTTTTATTTTACAAAATAGTTTTTTTATCATGGAAACACTGTAATAATAATTATTTTTAATACTGTTAATATTTAGTTTTATTATTTTATATTGTTATTGATATTATTATTATTTATTTTTTAATTTTATTATTTTAATTGAAAATTTATCATTTCAATATTATTACTGATATTAAAATATTTTAATAATAATAATAATATTACTAAAATTTATTTTTGTTTTCTAATTTTATTATTTTTATACTATTAATATTTAATTTTATTATTTCAATATTATTATTGATATTAAAATATTTTAATAAATATAATTATTTATAATCCTATTAATTATTAAAATTAATTTCTAATTTTCTAATTTTTATATTATTACAGTTATTAATTTATAATAATATTAATATTTTATTTTATTACTTTATATCCTGACATTATTATTATTTATTTTTTAATTTAATATTTTTTTTATTTGTCATTATTTTTATATTATTAAAACAAATTTTAATTTTATTATTTTAATATTATTACTGTTATTAAAATATTTTAATTTGTAAGTTTATTTATTTTAGCCATTCTAGAAAATACTTTCAAGATTTTTAATTTTAAGTAAACTTCAAGGCTTGGATTTTGATCCATATAGATATGAGATTATTATTCCAGCTCTTAAATATTACTTTTTCTCAACATTTTCCATTAAATTCGATACATCATGAGTTCTATTATTTTTAATTAGTTAAACAAAAAATAATGACTACCGTATTTTCCGGGGTATAAGTCGCTACTTTTTTTGTTTTTTTCCCTTTAAAATTACGTGTTCATATAATATTGTATAATATTTCTTACACGAAGTTGGAAATTACCAATTCCCATGCAATGACCAGCGGTATCAAAGACTTGATTATGGTAAGCGCGGAGGAGCGACTTATCAGTTGAATTTTCCAAAATTTTCTGGATTTCCTCCTCCAGCGACTTACACCCCGGAAAATACGGTAAATATGAAGGAACTGGATTTTATAATAATTATCTGTAATGACTCTTGCTGCTGTTTCTTTTGAATTAATACATTTAATCGTCGTATATACAAACGTATATCATCACTTGCATGTATTCGGTTTCTGGCCCTTGTTTTTATATAGACAAGCGATGTAAACCTTATTACACATAAATATACTGCCGAAAATGGCACAGGAATCTGGACTGCTATCTTTTGTTCTATGACAGTATCTTCGGTGAAAGACTCGCTTGACTTTTGTAAATGACTCGTTATTTCAGTTGCAATTGTATTTTTACAATTAAGAATCAATTTCTTCGAACAAAGGCAAAATATTTCGACTCGCCAGAAATTCTCTTACAAATTACTCCCTCTGTCCAAAAATGATAGTCCAGTTGCATTTTAGCCTTTTTCTCAAAATGATTGTCAATAGAGAATATAAAAAATTGAACGGTTTTGTAAAACCTTTTACAGTAAAAACACATTAAATAATTTTATTTTATTGATTGAACAAATAACAGAACTGCAAATAACAAAACATTGTATCCAATGGAAGACAGTGGCCAAAATGCTCGAAACTTCCTTCATTTTTTTGTTTGCTTTTGCTTAAATGAGGCAATTTATATGAATTATTTCCTTGATTCTCCATAATTAACTCCATGACTTTTTGAAGTGTTATAAAGGTATTGTCTATTTTGTCAATGTTAAGAGCTTCATAAACATCCATTGTAGCCGTTACTAGTTCTTCAACTGAAGTTGGAGCCTTTTGATGCTGCAAAGTTGGAATTGCATTAAAATTTAAATCAGGACTGTTAAGTGGCTGTGAAGTCATTATAATATCCCATCCATCCATTGAGCCTTCGAATACAATGCTTTCATCACTACAATTAATGTGAGGTCTAGCATTATCTTGCTGTATCCTTATTTGCATATTTTTTGTGTTGCTGGCCACTTTTCTTTAATAGCAGGAATTACCTTCTTTAAGATAAACTCTATATCAAATGACTGCGGAATTTTTCGAAATGTTTTTTGCATCGACAATTTCCAGTGCATAAGATTTGACAAGTTCTTCAACATTCTTTATTTTAGCACATAAATTTGTAACTTGATAAAGGTCGTAAACTCCAGAATTTCAAGAGTAAGTCCAGTAGCCTCACCATCTGCTGTTTTGTAAAATGTTCGTTAAGCTTCGAAGGTTTGAAATTTTAGTGCAGTACATCATATATTGCGGTCGCTCAGTTCTACCCCTTACTGTGATACATGTGTTTTGGTTGTTGATTAAATATGAAATTAACAATTACTGATCTGACTCCAAGCGTGGTTTTATATGGAAATAACAATACTGATTTCCATACAATATAAACCTATTTTGACCAGTTGAAAACAAGGTGGCCAGATAATATAAATATTTAAACAACATAATTTTTAAGATAAAAATTACAAGCTTTGTGATACCCAGTGCAAATCCCAATAGTAGACTAGTTTCGAGCTTTTGGCTCTCATCATTACTATGCAGAAGACGCGAAGATTTCTCTTCGCGCCAGTTAAGTATACAATATTGCTGATTCAACTCTATTACATGCTTTCCCCGGTACACTGGAAATCACATCACTTGCAAATTAGCTAATTCACAGAACAAATATGTAAACTTATAAACATGGCGTATGAAAAATCATAATCACCTTTGCAGACCAAAAAATTAGTCTATACACAAAACTGTTTACAAGTGCATCCAATTACCTTTAGCATTTTTAACTTATACTTTAACATAATTACTTATTTGATTTCTTTCTTTAAGCAAATTTACTATTTTGCCCATAGAAAATTCTGAGAACAAAAATCTGTATACAAAAATACTGACTTACTTTTTACTTATAGAACATATAGAATCACTTTGGATCATAGAAAACCATGTACTAAATAGTACGACAAAAATTCATTGTAAGAAAAATTCCTTAGACCTTTTTTGCCCGTAAAAAATATCGAATCCCATTGTATCATTAAAACTCTGTACAAAAAAGCCTGACACTCAACTGTGACCGAGAGTCACAGTGTTTTTAGTAAGAGTGTAAAAAATACTAAGTCTTATTCGACCACAAAAATCTCATACAAAAAATGACATACTGCTGTGGACAATCGCCGCACTTGCAAGATTCTGGAAGGAAATTCACAGCGACGAGGGGCCATTATCATTTAAGTTAAGAAGTCACTCAAATTTCATCCTTACAAATTGATTTCAGTATAAGAACCGAAATTTTTACATTCAATTTAGTCATATTTTTTATTTGGTTTTGTCTAATCACCTTCATTTATATTGATTTTTTTCCAGACAAAGTGAAAAGTCTCCCATAATTATTCCAAAAGTCAACCACATTCATTTAACTCTGATTTTTTATTTCGAAAATTTGATTTAAACAAAATAAATTGCAAAATAAATCGAAATGCATTGTTAAATGTTTTGAAATGGTATTAAGAATATAAAATTTTGGATGTCCTTCACAAAAAATATGTCCATGTATGATTTGTGTATTCAGAAAATATCTTCACTTTTATCTATAGTTAGGCATGATTATTTTATATTTATTTTTCTTAATTTCATTGAATTTTTTGATTTTTACATTTTAATTACTTTTAATACCGAATTTTTTAATTTTTTTAAAATTTAGTTCAACAATTGCATTTTGCAATTTATTAACAGAAAATCTTTTTTGTAAATTTATTAAACGAATTTAAATGGTATATTTTAAAATTGATTTAAGAGAGAATAGAATGACCAGGTAGTTTAGGATCTCCGTTTTGCTATTAAATTAATTTTAATACAGGTAACTCCCGTTCACCGCGACCCCGATGAGTGCGAATTCGTTATAACGACAATTTAAAAAAATATTTTTCAGACACTGGCCTTGACAGTGCGATAAATCGTCATAATGAGTGACACATAATGTTTTTGCTCACTTACACGCATATAAATGTACATAGTAAGTCATGAGAGTGAGTGAGACAAAATAACGTCGCTATGTGGCTCCTAGTAGATATAAAGCTTATTATTTAAGAGAAACTATGCGTCAATTCATTAATGAAACTGATGGAGGTGGTAAAGATGTCATGCGACTTTGGTGGAAACAATTTAATATTACTAAAGCCATCAGAAACATCGACAAAGAAATGAATGAAGTCAACCAGTCGTGTATGAAGGGTGTTTGGAAACGATTGTAATTAGATTATTTCTGATTTACTTATATTTTTATTTTTGTTTTATTTAATGTTTTATTATAATTTAAGTATTCTTTGTGCGGTTTACACAGGCTCGGATTTAAGTCGATTGAAGCGATTGGGCCTAATGGGGGCCCGCATCACTACCAAAATTAAAAAAAGTTCTTTTTCGAAATTTAAAGCAAATTACTTTTGACGAAAAAGAATAAATCATAAATTATTCAAATAATTAAAAATATATTTATTTTAAGTTCGCATTGATGGAAATTAAAATGGCATTGAAATTACAAATTCCACAAAAAATTACATTTATTATAATTTCAAAAGTTATATACCCTATTTTTCATCAAAACTGCATTTTTTTCAGTAACATAAATACATTTACAAAAACATAAATAAATAAAAAAGAAAGAAAATTTAGCAAACTATTAGTCGCTGATATATATTTGAATCCCAGCATTTTGGCCGTCTTATTTCATTCAAAAATATACAAGTCCAGTAGTTAAGAATATATAAAAAAGGAAAATTCGTTTTTTATTGAGACGGATGTGCTTGTTTTTTACTACATAAAAATTTCAATCTCGTTGCAATTTTTGACACAGTTGGACGTAAAATTTCTTCAACATTCTTAATCAATGAGCGATTATGGGATTTAATGTGTTAAGGCTGAAAAAGTAAGTTCACATAAATAGGTGGTGTTGAATGGCAGAAGAACATTCAATGCCATATTAGAGATTGTGGGAAATTCAGTTTTAGTTCCGATCCAAAATTCAGTCAAGGACTTTTTTGCAAAATCTAGTTTTAAGTTTGAATCGCTCGAAAGCTCAGAGAATTCCTCTTGAGCTTTATATGGCAAATGATCAATCTCATTCAGGTCAATCAAAAATGGTGTTTGAATCCAAGATAACTTGATATAAAATATTTAGGAAACTGTGTTTCTAGAGCTTTTAAGTAATCCATAATAATTTCTGCAATAAAAGTTTTACAATGATTTTTCTCGATTAAGAAGCATTTCGAACGAGCCCTTTTCCACTCTACTTTTCCAAATGTTGATCTTTTTAATAAAAGTTTAAATTTTATCGTTCGAAGTAAATATATTGCAATTTTTTCCTTGAAGAGACAAGTTGAGATCGTTTAATTTCTCAAAAATATCTGACATATAACAACTTGGACAGCCATATGTCATTTTGAAAATAAGCAGCAAGATCACATTCTTGTTCAGTTAAAAATATTTCGATTTCGTCCTTCAATAATAATAATCATCTTAAAATCTGACCTCTTCATAACCATCTCACTTCTGCATGTAACAATAAATTTGTATACTAAAAATCCATATCCTACAGAGATTTGAAAATAAGCGGCTTTTCAGAGCAAGGCTCCTTATAAATTTATAATCTTAACAGCATTTGAAGCACATCGTTCAATTCTGGTAATATTTTTCTTGTTGCAAGGGTCTCTCGATGAATAAGGTAGTGAGTAAAATTTATATGATCATAATTAGCAGCTTTTTAAAAATGATTTAAAACCAATATTTTGGCCCATCATCGATTTTGCACCATCTGTGCAAATTCCACAGCAAACTTCGTATGATGCGATTAAATATTTTTCTTTAATTGTCAAAAATTCTTCAAAAGATTTTTTTCTTTACTTAAAGATTTTAAAATTCTTTCAAAATATTCTTTTGGTTTATTGGTACACGAAGTATGCTTTGATTCAAAATGTCTTTTCAATTTAGATGGTTTCATACTCTCTGCAGTTAACAATTCATTGCAGATTAAACAAAGAGGTTGTTCATTCCCATTACAATTTTTAAATGTAAAGCCAAATTGAAGAAAAGACTCATCATATTTTCTTTTTCTCAGCTTAGATACCTGCTTGTCAACTTTAAGTCCTGCTTTGGGAGACTTTATAGCATTGTCACTCGCATCATCTTCTTTCTTACTTATTTTCAGTCATTTATCCATGGTCAAAATTATTTAAATTCTAAATATCAATAAATATATAAAACTAACATTTTTCATCTAATAATTAATTTATTATTGAATACTTAAATTATTCTTGCGATTTTACTCTTGCGTTGCTGTTTAAAAGAGAAAATGACTATAGTAAAATAGCAAAAACACTACACTAGTTCATACAATAAAAATGAAAAATATCAGTGCCACGTAAATTCAATGATATGAGACAAACTTTACTAGACTATTGCACAACAATGAACATGTAAATAAATTTTTATCTGTTTCAAACAAATATTATTATATTTTAATGAAATTTAAGTACTGGAAATCGCTAAATAGATCGTTAAAACATAGGACAATTATGTAATTTTATGTATTTGGATATTTTATATAAAAATTTCGCGACACCAATATTTCGCTAAGCGACCCCATTTGGAAACTCGACCCATAGTTTAAGAAGCCCTGCATTATAATATAGAAAACGAATACCTGTAAGTGTCGTTTTTTACTAACGTTTAATTAATCGGATAGTTATGTGGGTCGTCTCAGTTGAAATTTTACTTAGTTAATTAAACCCAAACAGTATCTTCGTCTTGAGAATCACTTTGGTTCATTAAAGTTAGTTACTCATTTTAGATCATTTTTAATTTATATTATTTCTCTTGAAATGTGAATAGCGCGATTCAGTCCAACAAAAATTTGTTGGGTTACTGGTTCGTTGGTGATATTTATATATTACAAATTCTTACTCTGACTCCTAGTGTGCTTTTAACTGACCCACAAATAACAATCGACAACAGGAAACTTTATTGATAATGACAAATAATTTTCGCTACAAAATGACACAATTGATTCAACAATCTGGCCGACGATTATACAGCGCTTATTACGACACTCTGTGACGAATAGCAATCGCGTATAATACCGGCCTTGAAGGATCACTAGCTACCGATTGGTTCTAACCACGGGGAATTTGAGCTGGTTGTTTTTTTGCTGTGACTTGGATTCTACTTGCTAAACTTTTCTTTTAACACTCTCTGATCAACAATTAGCTTTAGTTTCTCCTTTAATTTTCTTCGACAACTTCTTCAAATATTAAAATGACTTCTCGTCTGGTTCCAATTAATTCTTCTCTGACGATTTCTCCGACTATTGTTCCCGGACAATTATTCTCTAACAATTATTCTTTTAACAATTCGTCTTGGTAAATTTCCACAATTTTCGTTACAAATTTTCGTCTCTACAACCGAAGTAATTTGGCATGAAAACGGTTAAATATTAGAAAATGACCGAGAATGAATAAGCTAACTTTAAGGCTCAGGAACTACAGAACAGTAGAGCATCATATCGCTTGATATATTATTATATTTGAAAGCACGAAAAGGTCTGCATGACAAATAACACTGGACAAGTACTTTCATAAGTAGTTTGTACTTAAACTTACGTACTCAGAAATTATTATGTATGTACCTATCTGAATAAATAATAATTTTTATAAAGGATAATGTCCTCCTAAATAGGTATTTTTTTGATTTTATAGGTCAATAATTTGTTGATTTTAACACTGGAGTAAATGCTCAAAGAATTGAACTTTGCTGGAAGGCAGCAAAAGAACGGAACAAAAGTCACGATGGAACACACAGGAGCATGTTGGATTCGTACATGTGTGAATACATGTGGCATACGCGTACAACAGTTCGGAAATTGGATGTATTTGATGCAATTGTCGCTGATATTGTTTTTGGCCACCATTTTAATTTGGAATTGTTTTATGTTGTTTTATATTAGAATAAATGATTTATGATAAATGAATGATAAGTGAAATTGACATGGACTATTTCATTTGTATTAAATATATTATTTGCATCAAAAGACTTAAATTATCATTTAATTGTTTAAAATATTATTATTATTATTATTATTATTATTATTATTATTATTATTATTATTATTATTATTATTATTATTATTATTATTATTATTAATATTAATTTTGATATGACGACTAATATAACATTTATGTGACCATTATATTAATATTGTTGTGGAATTGATATTTTTAATATTATAATTGGTCTTGTATTACGAGTATCATCTAATTATGATTATATAGTATAATTATAACTATCATTATATTCTTAGTATTATTGATTTATTATCAGTGTTACTATGACTATAGTATAATTACTATTAATTCATTATTAATTATTTTAAGGATCAGTAGTAGATAATGATCACTTAGCATTCAAATTGTACTATTATTATTATTATTATTATTATTATTATTATTATTATTATTATTATTATTATTATTATTATTATTATTATTAATTATTATTAAGTTTTAAAAGTTTTATAATTTTTAAAGTTTGAATATATTTATGTCTGTAACATAATTTTTATATTTGAAATAAATAATTATTTTGTATGTACCAACTACTATTATATTAATATGATTATTATTATATTATTGTCACTTGCCTATAGTATTATGATTTTTAACATTACTATCATTATTAACATTGATACTTACTATAATCGTCAGCTTGTATTGGAGACAACCATTGTTGAGTTCCTTGTATTTTCTTTTTAATCTAAATTAATATAATTTCATGAAAGTGGATCTTGTCTTTGATAAATTCAAATCCGATGCCACCCAGTATACAATAGAAACAGCTTAAGTGTACAGTTCAAACATGGTTATTAATGGCAGAAACTGCAAGCTTATTTCAATTTTGAAATGGCGTAATTAAATTTGTTAAGTTGGAATTCAATTAAAGGCAGAATAGATTGGATTCCAGGGCACATTAACACGTACCGCAAGAAAATACTTAAAATAGTATGAAGACCACCAATTAAACAATAATAAAAATATAAGAATTAAGAAAAAATAAATAAAAACAAATATAATAAATTACCGTACAAGAAGTTGCAAAAAATAGCATAAATAAATAATTTAAAAAGATAAAAAGAACGAAAAATCGCCGAAAAAAATTAAAAATGGATCAAAATCCAATATGGTTATGAAAGACAAAATGGCGAAGTCAATTAAAAATAAATTAAGAAATTAAAACACAAAAATTGTGGAAAGTAAAAAGAACCAATCATGAAAGAAAACATAAAAAGGAAAATAATGGGATTTTAAAACCTCGAATGTGGGGTGGACCTACAACGATTGGTCAGACAATATATTAACACAAAAACGACTCTATAAGCTCGGAATTCGAACCAACGAAGAGACTTGAAAACTTTTAAACACATTGAACATTGTAATTTAATTAAAAATCAACAGTAAGCATTATGTTTAAATTTATATGAATGGTTACTCCTTTAATTTCATTTGATTTATTTCGGAAACACCCGTTAATTCTGATGGTCAGATCCGGTCAAGAGTTCGGTATTCGCTGGCTAGACTCTGCAGAAGTTCCAGTCGGTGACGTTCGACCAAATGACCCTTTAGCACAGAGCGACCTTACGGTTAGAAGAAATTCCGTTCATAGGTTGTATGTCGTTGAAAAAGGACGCTTCGAACAGCTTAGAGTTTACAAGTTTACTGGGTTGCCCGAGGTTGTCAAAGTTTAGTATGATTACGAGCTAGATAAAGTGTCTCGTTAGTCTAAGTGTAAATTATGAAACTTTGATCCCGCCAGCAGTGGTCGCAGAAACGTTCCATTTTATACAACATTGAGGAAGTGTTAACCATCAAAAACTTTGACTAAAATTTTTCCGTCATCTACTCACACCTCAAACACGAAGCTGCGTTAAAAATCTGCGAGTATGTCACATAAGGATTACTTCAAACTACCCGAAACATTAAGGAATACTACATATTTTACTTAGCATACAACAACTTTATAATGTAATGTATCCAATGCAACGATTAGCGTGAAACTCACTACAGACAGCTAGTGAAGTATTGAAATACGTTGGCAAATGTTTCTTTATCTGCGCAGTATGTCATGTAAATAAGACCACAAAGAAAGGTCCCACTCAACTGATTTCCAGGTGGGAGGGGTATGCGACTAATATTATTTAGTCATGCATTAATTTCAGGGAAATGGTCGGGAGTTTATCAAACGCTACATCACACTCAGTAAATTTCACAAAGCTATGTTAAAGGGCCTTTTAAGTCGAACCACCGAGATAGAAAACCATCCACTTATTATTATTAATATTATGATTGTGAGTATTGTTGTAATTAATATGATTATTATTATTACAAGTATCATGAAAATCATAGATGTAATGTAGTAAAATATAAAATTAATGGTAGACAAGTGTAAGGTGACCAGATTTTTAGATGGGCAAAGCGAGACAACTTTGAAGGAGGGAGGTATCATAGGTAATGTGACCAGATTTTTAGATGGGCAAAGCGGGAAAACTTCGAAGGAGGGAGGTATCAACAAAAATTTTCATATAGAATAAAAATAATATGGTAATATTTTTTAATTTTTAAAATAAGTACAATTTATAAATATAAAAAATTGTATAATATTTTATTCCTTGACATATTTTTATTTGAGTGAATTTGTTTCAGTAGATTGTTGTCATTTTTTAAAATATTGTAAAAATCTTCACAAGAATTTGCCAAATTATATTTGACACTTAAAATAGCTTTCAACACTTAATTTTGGTTTTTCTGATGTCCACGCTTGATTTACTGTAGATAAAACGCGTATAAATATAAATAAATTACTTGCCTTAATTGTCTATGGTAAGTAGCAGATTTGTAATATTTATTTGTTTAATTAGCTTCCTAGCGCGCAGTACGAACACGAAGTGTATCATCTGAGAAACAAATACAATGTAACTGGGTAAGAAAAGCAATATGTTAGTCTTAGTAGTCCGTAGGATTCTTAGAATGCAAAACAATGATTTTCATAAATATAAAATTTAACTTAATTCTAAAAGTCGGGACTTTTGAAAAACGTTGCGGGACGCGGGATAAATAGTGAAAAATCGGGACTGTCCCGCCAAAAGCGGGACGTCTGGCCACCTTAGACAAGTGATGTGTGGATGTCTGAGTAAGAATGTCATTTTTATTTAAACATTTTTTAACACCAATTCAGTGTTAGGACCCTCTTAGCAAATAAGAATAAATTCATGCAAATGCGCTCACACGGGAATTACAAAAAACCCGAGAGTTAGACAAGAACCAATCTACCCTGTTCACACCACTACAAGTCCTGAAACTTTATTTATAATACTATTTCATACGAAATCCCGATCAGTTCAATTACATAAAATTCTCGACCATAGCTAATTTCCCAAATTGAAATGGACTGTATTCTATTAATCAGTTTCGTAGATTTCTAAACACAAGTTTCTACTCATTTTTACCATTAATAAACATGAATAAATTTATTAGCACTCAAATTTACACTAATCTGCGATTTCACGAATTTCCTTAAGTTTAGTCAAAAATAACAATATTTTAACCGTGACCACCTATCAACTTTTAATTAATTTATAACCTAACATTTTTCAATATTCTAATAAAGTTGTTCGAAATGTTTGTTTAAATTGTGTTGTTTTTCTGAATCGGAATTTATGTGAACAATTATAATTGCATCGATGTTTACTTACCCTAAAAAATAAAAATTTCAAATTATATTACACCAGAAAAAGCGCACAATTAATTATAAGTAGTTGTATTTCACAATGCTAATCCGAAATATTACATGTATTTTACTTGTTTATTTCAATGAAATTGATTTGTTCACATAAATTCCGAATCAGAAAGACAAATAAATAGATTAATATAAAACATTTATTAATAAATAATTGTGAAATGAAACAAAACATAATAATAATTGTCCAAACACACACACACACACATAAATAACGATAATAATGTTTAAAATGTATTTGCACTATTCTACAATTCAATAAATCACATCATAAAAAATGTTTAGGTACAAAATATTTAGTTAAACAAATAAATAATAGTGATTATAAAGATGATAATAAATACAAGAAAAGAACAAATTGATGATTACAGTAAGCAATATAATTAAATATATCATAATAAATCGGCACAATCAGCGCACCAAGCACACACACACACACACACACGAGTAACAGTGCCATAATCGATAATAATAATAATAATAATAATGTACATGCAATAATAGCATTAATAAATATATTGACAAAACAAAAGCTATTATTGAAACACGAGCAATATGAATATGAATAATAATGAATAATAAATATGAATAATAAATATGAATAATAAATATCAATAATAATATCAATAATAAATATCAATAATAAATATGAATAATAAATATGAATAATAAATATGAATAATAATATCAATAATAAATATCAATAATAAATATGAATAATAAATATCAATAATAAATATCAATAATAAATATGAATAATAATTGTAAGATTGTTTAATTTATTTCATATTTCACAAGCAATAAATTCATCAGCCAATGACGACAATATAATATCATTGAGATTCGATTTGTCAATGCGGTGAATCCTCTGCACTGCTGACATCCTTACTGGCAGAGCCGCCCCGATTGACCTCCGGTGAGTCGGTAACTGAGTGAGGCATAACTGGCAGGGGGTTCCTGGTGAGATATTGGAGGCCCGATGATGGTAACGGCCGTTTCTTTTTGCTATTTCTCATGATATTGATATTCTCTCGTTGAATGGTACGGATTTTATCCATCAGGTTTTCTCGCTCGTTTTCCCATCGGCTTTTCATTTGGATCTCTCGATTCATCACATCTTTGTCTTTCTGTAACATATCGGCCTTCAAGCCCGCTATGAGATTGTCTTTGGCCAGCAACTCGTTGTCTTTGATGGCCACTTTACGCCGGAGGATTTTTATCTCCTCCTGTAAGCCGTTCACTTTCAATAGTTGCTCGTTGTACACGCTATCGTTGCTGTAATGAATAATCAATCGGTGAACGCGGGCTAATAATGAGCATCGCTATCAAATGAGAATGAGAGAATTGCAGGGGAAATAAAATGATTTTTCATACAAATTCTAATGGCTGGTATTTTTGATTAATTGAATTTGTTTGTTTAAATCAAATTATTTTATAATTATGGAGGAATAATTTTTTGTTTAAATAAAGTAGTTTCCTATTTTTTGATTAAATGTTTGTTTTTGTTTAAATGAATTGGATAATATTTAATAAAATTTGTTTGTTTAAATAATGTAGTTTCTTATTTTTTTAAAATTACATTTTTATTTTTTGTTTAAACGAAGTAGCAAAATATTTAATAAAATTTGTTTGTTCAAATCAAATTATTTTATAATTATATAAAAGTAAATTTGTTTAAATAAAGTGGTTACTTATTTTTGTTTAAACGAAGTGTATAATATTTAATTAAATTTGTTTAAATCAAATTATTTTATAATTATATAAAATTCTTTTTATTTTATGTTTAAATGAATTGGGTAATATTTGATAAAATTTGTTTGTTTAAATCAAATTATTTTATAATTATGTAAGAATAATTTTTTGTTTAAATAAAGTATTAAGTTATTTTTTAAAATTAAATTGTTTTAAATCAAAATATTTTAAAATTATATAAAATGCTTAATTTGTTTAAATGAAATGTATAATATTAAAATTTATTTCTTTTTTTTATTAAATTGTTTTTATTTTTATTAAATTGTTTTTATTTTTATTAAAGTTTTTATTCAAAAAAAGCACAACTTGACTATCATATTTTACGACATACTTTAAAGTCGATATTTAATAATTAAATTTGTTTGTTTAAATCAAATTACTTTATAATTATATAAAAGTAAATTTGTTTAAAAAAAGTGTATAATATTTAATTAAATTTGTTTAAATCAAATTATTTTAAAATTATATAAAATTGTTTTTATTTTTGTTTAAATGAATTGGATCATATTTAATTAAATTGGTTTGTTTAAATCAAATTATTTTATAATTATGAAAAAATAATTGTTTGTTTAAATAATGTAGTTTCCTATTTTTTAAAATTAAATGTTTTGTTAAAACGAAGTGGTTAATATTTGATAAAATTTGTTTGTTTAAATCAAATCTTTTTATAATTATGTAAGAATAATTTTTTGTTTAAATAAAGTAGTAACTTATTTTTTAAAATTAAATTGTTTTTATTTTTTATTTAAATGAATTGGTAATATTTAATTAAATTTGTTTAAATCAAAATATTTTAAAATTATATAAAATGCTTAATTTGTTTAAATGAAATGTATAATATTTAAATTTATTTCTTTTTTATTAAATTGTTTTTATTTTTATTAAAGTTTTTATTCAAAAAAAGCTCAACTTGAATATAATATTTTACGACATATTTTAAAGTCGATATTTAATAATTAAATTAGTTTGTTTAAATCAAATTACTTTATAATTATACAAAATTCTTTTTATTTTTGTTAAAATAAAGTGGTTTCGCATTTATTTAAATCAAATTGTTTTATTATTTTTATTTTAAAATTTTTATCCAATAAAAAAGCATAAATTTTGAATAAAAAAATATTCTATATTAGTAAATGAAAATTAAATATGTTGAATAAATTTAGAATCATGATAATCGGAAATTGTAAATAAACAGCTCAGTGCACTACACCATAAAACAAAGTACGGTAAGCACCTGCAAGCCTTTTGCACTCTGAGTAGTTTACATCTAGTTCAATCTCACCACAAGCACTCTAACAAAACAAGGTATATAGCGGGGAGTGGAAATAAATGGTGCGTACGCATACAGTACAATGAGTAGGGGCACCACTAACATAGACAGGACTTCAGCTTGGGTGGGGCAATATTAATAATTATTGCAATTCATCGAGTAATGTTAAAAGTTGACAATGAAAAATAGAAAAAAATATTTTAAGGTAATTATTAATTATCAACAATGTATATTACATGGAATATATTACAATATAATATCAATTCGTCTTTGTCCCTTCATTAATTCAGAAAGTATTTCATTCGGACTTATTTTAATGTCTTGATGAATATGTAACATAGCCAAACGGTTTAACGTTTTTTCATCCGTGGTATTTCTTTAATATGACTTGAGGTATTTAGGTGATGAAAAAGAAAGCTCTGCTGTACAAGTTGATACCGGCAAAGTAGCCAATATGTGAAAAGAATATAAATATTTTTATAAAAATTTGGATCACATATTGCTAATCTATCTACAGCAGTAGCGGTTTGATTTAATAAATTAACAAATTTATTATTAATTATCAACAATGTATATTACATAGAATATATTACAATATAATATTAATTCGTCTTTGTCCCTTCATTAATTCAGAAAGTATTTAAAGTTATTTTAATGTCTTGATGAATATGTAACAATGCCAAACCGTTTAACCTTTTTTTTCATCCATGGTATTTCTAACAGAAGAAAACGTGTCAAATACGGAGAAGTGGAGGGGGCTTGTGCGCGTAGCCGTGAACAATTATACATGTAACCTCTACGATTAAAAATGCATTTGTCTNAAAATGGTTTATTTAATTTTGAAATTTTGAAAAGAATATTATTAAAATTATTTTTAAATATTATTTATTACTATTTATTACTAATTATTATTATTTTTATTATTATTATTATTATTATTATTATTATTATTTTTATTATTATTATTATTATTATTATTATTATTATTATTATTTATCAATCAGAAAAATGGTTTATTTAATTTACGTTTATTTAAGTATATTTAATTTACTGCATCACGTTATTTATTATTATTATTAATAAAATTTAGCAGTCAGAAAAATGGTGTATTTCATTTCTTAATTTTGAAAATAATATTATTCAAATTATTTTTAAATATTATTTATTACTATATAATATTATTATCACATGACATTTTGTTTCCAATGCAATTTATGAATCGATATTTCTCTATCGAATGTTACAACTATTAAATATCTTAAATTTATTTTAAATGATCAATTGGTTATAATTGAACTTTTAATTCAATTACGTTCAGAAAGCATTATGTAACGGTTAGTGCTAATTAATAACGTCATAACTCCACTTTACCGAGACCGTCCTTAATTGCGACAAGAGAAAATGCTTATATTGAAGTGATTATCGTATATAACAATGTAAATTAAAAAGAAAACCCCAACTAACCCAATATAATATTCACTTTAATAATATAAAAACGGTGACATGGCCTCTTAATTAAAACAACCGACTTAGGAATGCGTTGTAAACGCAATAAATATTGGACAAATCTCATCTGAATAAGTTTTTTAGAAAAAACAAAAATACATTGGAATTTGCGTGAGAATTATTATTTCTAGCACACCATCTGCTTCATTATCTAATTGTTAACCATTATTTCAATTATAATCATTCTATATGCTAATAAAATTAATATAAATTTAATTAATAAGAGAATCGATTATGTTGATTGGTTGCACACAATCTGTGAACATAATAAACATAAATAAAATTTTATTTAATTTTGATTGGTTCGTGCTGCATGAAAAAAAATTCATTCAAATTCTGACTAAATTATTAAATTAAACTCTGTAATTTGTATTGAGGAAAAAAATACAAATTTATAATAACAATATACAATTTATATTAACCATAAATTTATATCTATATTAAAATTAAATCAAAATTATAATTAAAATAATATTTCAGAAAAAGTTCACCTACCTATACATACTCAAACTATTATCTTCATCAATTCTTGATCTTTTACTTATTGGTTCAGCACTCAACAAACTGTTTCTTTAATTGAAAATTTATTATAATTTAACTTTGATACAAAAATATACGTCGAATCATTGCGTGATAAATTTGATAATTCAATATTTTTATCACTGCTTTTAGTTAAGTCCGTAGATTTGTTTGAAAATATGTCAACATTTTTATCTTTAATTGCCTTAAAAACTTTAGACTTCTGAAGTTTATAAAAATATGTACATAGCCAACATAAAACTTTGCCATTGACTTTTTGACGACTGATCTAAAAATGTAAATACAATATTTTGAAGATCGCAAGGCTAATAAAATATTACATTATCTTTGAAAAATGCTGAATATTGACAACAGTTTTCACATTGTTGTGGGTCACCAAATTTTGATCGATAATGACTGCAACGAATACAAATGACAGCATTTCCAAATACCATTTGCATTTTGCAAATTGTACATTGTGACGGTTCACCGTGCTTTTCCAACTGGTTCATACATTTCGGACATTTGTTACCCACTCTAAATAAACTTTAGTCCTTAAAGTTAAATATTATGAACTAACATGCTGTTTTTAAAGTCACTGTTACAATAAAAACACTGTTTATATGTTGTTGAATTACTAGTATTTTCGCAATTCTAAACTTGTATCTAGTAATGTCATAAACATCTTAAAACAATACTTGACACAATTGCATAATATTTGATAATTCGGACAATTTAAACTTCTGAAAACATTTACGACAGCCATATAAGACAAAATTGGTAGTCATAATTTTAAAATCAAATGGTTTAGAAAATATATCGTAAATTTAAACAAATTGTATTTTAATAAAAAATGTCAATTTATTTTAAAATGCTCATTTAATTTTAATTAAATTATTTGTATTTAAAAAAAGAATTCATAAACAAAATATTCAATATCTAACGGCTGTTTGCACAATAGAATAATTTAATATTGTTGAGAATATAAAAACAAATGGGAAAGGTAATGGAAAGTTAATTGAAAGTCAAACAAGAAATTGTAAAATACTGAACTTAACATTTTTCTAGGAAAAACAGAACTACTAGGCAATTCGGAGTAACTATGACTTAGAAATCCTTCTACAGTGCTAGGTTCTGATCGGATAGAATTTAAATGATGACCTCGTTTTCATAGGTACCATGTAAACGCATAATTTAATACATAGATATAATGCCTATCACTAAGTGACATTGGTATGTGTCAACTTGTATAAAGTCTACAAAAAAATGAATTGCAGTTACCACAATGGCCAAGGCTAATATCTTTTATTTTCAATGTAAGCGACAATATAGACTGTTCCAATCAAATCATATGGTACGTTCTCATTCTTTAGATTGACGCTTCTTAATTACTTAATTATTCTTCCAAAATTATCTTTCCCTTTTGTGACAAAAATTTATGTTATAATCTATGATTTATAGACTCAATAATTTGACTAATCATTATATAATTTTTGAAATTAATAAACTAATGAAAGAATGTGATCGATATACAGCAAATTATCACTACAAAATATTCTTACCATTATGCATTCATTGCAAGTGACGTTTATCTTGTGTGTTAGTGGGTGGCTTTCAGAAGCAGATGAGTCATATTCATAAAGATGAGGATGCCCTTACGAGTATTTGGTTTATGGATTATGGTTTTGCAACCTAACATACATCCGCCCACCTAGTAAATATTTTACTATTTCATTCAAACGATACCTACGCGAGTTCTTTTACCCCGTTCTCAATGCTATAACAAATCCCCAATTAATTTTTAATAAAAAAATAATAATTTAACAAAGATGATTAATTAAATTATATAATTAATTAAGGTCTATGTGATTGAGGGACTTCTCATTTGTTCCATTACTCATACTTCTTTCACCTGTTTAGTTTTGTTCTGCCCGTTCTTTTTAAGCGTGAGTTATCATGGAGTTTTATTCGTGTAGCTAAAAGAAAAGATAGCTAGGTCATTTGGGTCATTGGGAATAATTATGAATAGTTTGGAGCTATAATGAGCGATATCTTCTCAGAATTTTTCAAACGCTGGGCCCACCATAATATCATAATTTGAGATCGCCGATCACAAGAGTAGGTAGGGTATATGTAAAATTTACGAGATGATTTGACCGACATCAATAACAGTAAAACCTTATTAACATAACAGAGCATTTAACAATATCCGCACTGATTATCACTTAAGATTAATAGTATTTATAAGATAATACGAATCCTAATAAGTAATTACTACTGAAGATGTCCATAAAATAATAATAACTATCAGGACAGTCTAAACATCACAAAAATAATAATCAAGAAAATTTTTTAATAATAATGATAAAAATAGTAGCAAAGTAATCTGAGCTAGGTTTTCAAATTAATATTGGACCATGATAATAGCAACAATAGAAAGTTGACACTAACAATGTTTATGGAATGACACAATTAATAATAAACTTTTTTTTAAATATTTAAAATTTGGATAACATTAAATATCGAAAAATAAAATGCCACTTAAAAATATTTATTTCAATAATCTGCGTAAACAAAAAATCAACATTTTGCTTTTTTCGATAAATGATCCCTCTCCACTTGGCTATCGCTGGAATCGTCTGTAATTTGACGAAATCGATTCCTTATAACTTTCTAAATAAAAAATAATCAATTTTAAAAAATACACACGCTATAACCCTCATTAATCGCTCGCGTAACTCCAGTTCCCTTTTCAACAATTTCTTTTTCTGATTCTCACGAGGTTCTCTGGTTTCCAGTTTTGAATTATCATCCAATAACTACAATAAAACCATTCTATTCACTACAGACATCGCCAAGATTAAAATTGTCACCGGTTTATGATGTTTAGATTCTTTGACTTCTATTTGTTGACATTTCACTAAATCCGCTTCCTCTTGACACTAAAAAACAATCCAATAACAACGGATTTTCACTTTCACATTTTGAATTCAAGATATTACGTTTTCTGAGAATAAGAAATTCTATTTCAACTTTTGGGGAAGAAATTACAAAGTGGAAAATTATACGTAAGAATAAAATTTTAGCAGCTAAAATATGGAGTGATGTTAAATGAACTTTTAATTCAGAAATTTGAACCAAAAATTACATCTCAATTTCTTGGAGATAATCAATACATTTATCCTCAGTTTTAGCGTCAATTATTTTATAATCGAAAGAATCGAGATTATCTGTTAATATAATTTCTTTCTCAATACTATCAAAAATAAAAAGAGGAAACTCATTTTAGTGGACAAAAATTACACTAGAAATATCAATAATTTGTATTTTATCATAGATGGGTTCCAGACCAAGAGTATGAAAAGATAACAAACTAATGACATTTTTGGCAGGGTTAAAAGTGAACTTTTTATTGCAACAAGAGAACGATGCGGAAAATAGTAGTTGTTGTAGTCCAGTGATTCCAAAATGAGGTTCCGCGGGATTTCGAGCTAGATATTATCAGAAATCTTGCTGCCGTTAGTAACTTCCTATTTATGTGAGCTAGGATTCTCAATACTGACTGAAATCAAGTCCAAGAAGCGAAAAAGATTGCTAATGGTTGACCAAGAAATGAGGGTCTGTTTGTCAACGATTGAATCAAGAATTGAAAAGATTTGCTGTGAAAGTCAAAATTATGACATTTTTAACTGCTGGAGTTCCACCGTCAAAAAAAGTTTGGGAATCACTGTTATAGTTAATGCTTTTGTGAATATAGGACTGTTATTTATCGTAAAAAATATTTTAACTTGGCTACAAATACATCCGAAATTTGTCAAGTTAGACTGTAAGATTTAATCTATTAATGTTTTAGAGAAAATTATTTAGCTTAATAATTTAACTATTTAATAGACTTGAAAACAACAAGAACTGACATAGGGTTATTGAATTCTCGACATTTGACGGTCAAATGTATTGATAGCAAAGATATTGCCCTCACTCCAAATCACTTCTTATAGACGAGATGGCTTGGAGTTCAGCGAGAGGAAAATCTTTCAGCAAAAAGAGGGGTAGATTGCAAGAAGAGATGGAGAAGAATTTTGGTATTAGTTTGCATTTCTGGGAACGGTGGAAAAAGGAGTTAATATCGATGTGGAGTATTAGACAAAAATGATGTAAGGAGGGTATCGGAATTAAAGTTGGGGAAGTTGTGTGGCTGTTAGAATCGAATGTTTTAGAAGGCCGTTGGCCATTAGCAAGAGATATTTCAGGGTGTTGATGGGAAATTTCGAGTAGTGAAGGTTGATTGTGGTGGAAAAGAAAAGATAAGACCAATTGTGAATATTTTTCCTTTGGAATTGGACGAGAAAATCCAAAAATAATGTGCTGCATCCGATAAAACTTAAATTAAAGCTTAATAATAATGGTCGTGACAAATTGCAGTTGTGAATGCTTGTCTGGTTTTGAATTGACAATTGTCAAGGAGAAGGGAATGTTGAAGAATATTAATTTTTTAATTAATTTTTATTTGAGAAATTCGGAAATTTTTATCTAAGTTATCTAGTTGTTTAAATTTGTGATTTCTAGTATATTGGAAGTTTGAAAAATGTAAAGTTTTAGATTTATGTTAATAAAGTTTTGTGAGCTTTCAATTTATTATTTGGATATATGTAGGGTTGCCAGATTTTCACCAAGACAAACCAGGACGCCTGGCAACCCTAGGTAACTATATAAAAAATTAGAATAATAAACCAAGTATAAATATAAAAATCAATAAACTCACATATTTTTAAATAATTTAATAGCTTTAAATATTGTAAATAAAAAAGTAACTTTACCACGACGGCCACAGATTAAATTAAACAAAAACAAAACTTAACCATCTGACATTCATAACAAAAACAAACTACCCGACAGGAAAAGTGTCATATTAAAACCCATCGAACAAGAAAGCTAATTCGAAAAAGTGTGATAAATAAACGAAACTTGGAACAATGGATCAAATTAATATAAGCAATGTCGGAGTTCTGGAAAGTTCAACCATATTTTCTTCCAAGTTTAAATTAAAAGTTAAATACGAATGTCTTGAAAGCTTAGAAGATGATTTGGAATGGAAAATAATTTATGTCAGCAGCGCCTATAATGCAGATCTAGATCAAGTCTTTGAATATGAATATGAAAAAATGAATTTTGTTCAATGTATACAAACTTTACTTTTACCGAAACACCCAAATTATTTACAAACAATCAAAACATATCGTAAAACGTGTGAATTTCAGAGAGGCCTTCATTTCTCATCATTCAACACGTAGTAAGCTGGTCACATGTTTCTCGTTAATTTATTAAGTAAAATTTATAAATATTTGCCATTTAAATTATATAAACATCAATTAAGTTAAAAACAAAATTAAATATACATATTTGTTTATATAACCTGATTTTTCACTTTTACTCCTTTTTCAAATTATATTCCAACATGTCTCACGAAGCATTAGAAATTGAACAAATCCCTAAAATCAAAGTTGCTACTCATGCCAGAATGTCAGAATCAGTTACAGAAAATTCCACTAATAAATTTTACAATGTAAATTCATTGTCATTACTTACGTAGTTGAAGAAACAATAGAAAAACCCCATTGCTGGTTTTACCTGTTAGAAAGTAACACACCTAAACGAATGCGAAAATTTTATACCAACTCACGAATAATTTATTTAAAAAATATATAAATAATAAATTATCATCATATGACTCTCTAATAATTACCTTTGATTTATCATACAATACGGACAAAACTCGAACTGGTTCCATTTTCCTTTGAGCAACAACGAACTTTTTCTCTTCCTTTGCTGCTTTTTTGAGCTTCTTTATTGATTTTTCATTTTCGTCGAAATCTTCTTTCTAACAGTTGAGTTAATTTAATTTCCGAAATTGTATATTATATAAATATTTTGGATCAAAATCAATTGAAAAAGGCTGCCGAAAATTCGTGAATATAAAAAAAATCGATATCTTTACTGGTTCATAGTCATTTTTTAAATAAATAAAATGTCAATCGAAAAGAAATCAGAGGTGAAAATTGAAAAAAGTTCTTATAATTATATAAATATACTTATAATAACATAACATATTTAACAATAACTACTAAAGAAGACAAAAGTTGTATTTCTTAAACTTTAATAATAAAATTATTGAAATCTTGAAAGGATTACGGAAGTATTTACCAGCAGGAGATGATGAATATTTGTAATTTAGAAACACCCATCAAAGAAACCAATCGATATTTTGAGATTTGTAGAGTAGATGGTCTTTTAAAAAGAGTTGATATCTATTTAAGAAGCGATATATGTTGTAAATTACCACACGCATGTCTTCACATTATATTGGCATTATTTCCCATTGAAACAATCCAAGCAGATTTATTAATATTAGCTATCATATATTTTATTTTTGATACATCTCTTGGCCATGTTGATATTATCTGTGGCTCACTGAGGAGTCATAAGACAGGTTGGGAACCGAGGGTTTAAATAATGAAATTAAGCAGATAGAAGCAACAGTGGAAGCATAGATTTAAGAAATTATTTCTAAGATGTATATGACTGTAAGAGTAACTTTGATTAGAAAAGGAACAATACATTCGAACGAGGCGGTAGGTTATATCAGTCCAGAATGTCCAATGAAAAAAAAATTGTTACATATATGGGAACGAAGGACATGCCAGTTTTGATTGTCAGTGATCAGACAGGAACTATATTATTAAGTGTAGCGAGAAGGTAACATGGACGCATTGAATGTCCTAGTTGATGAAATGTCCCAGTTGGTGTGATAGAAGAAACATAACAAAATCTCCAACATATTTGTGAGGCGTTTTGTAATTTGTATTAAAATAATGGTATGATGTTGTGAATGTTTGATTGTATGCTGAAATCCTTACTTATACATTAATTATTATTTTTTAGAAACTCCTCAAACAAATTAACGTTATAATTTGTGTTTTAATAATAAACGTGTTAATATAGCTTTAGTTATGAATACTATTAATACCCGTAGCTCTGTGGCTAATAATATTCAAGGAAGGAAAATTCATATAAAAAATCGAAATTAAGAGATGAAATAGAAACACAAAGACCAAACTAAGACTATGATAACAGAATATTCCAATATTATTGTCATGAATGAGTAGAATAGACAAAAAGAAGATACTTGGCTATTTCTAATTGCAGAATTGCACATTTTCTCGCGACAACGCACGTGATGAGAAAGGAAGGGAAAGGAAGCTAGGACATATAAGAAAGAAAATGGCACAATCCGTCGACGATCACCAGTAACATCACTCGCTCCACGCTAAATACCTCCATTTTCGTCGCTGACATTTTATTTATTTATAATGTCTATTGTTTTTGTGCATTCTCTTAGCATCATACATAAGTACCTATCTATTTCATGATAGTAATATTGTTCCTAACATTACAAGTAATGAATAACAATCATATTTTAGTCTCCTCTAAGCTGCGTACGTGTGCTGCCGCATCGTTATCACAAGCTAGCGAGCATGCCAAAAATCATCAGACCAAACAACAAATTATTACTATTTGAATATAAATTGAATTTTCTAAAATAAATACAGAAATTAAATTAAAAAATAACATCAACTACGAATGTTAAGTCATTAATTTCGTATCAGTGTAAAAGTTAGGTTGCACTTGCACTTTTGGTTATATGACCTGCTCAGCCTCTCGTCTTAGGTGAACGTTGTTTTCAAAATATATATATATATATACACCAGAGTCTCTTTTTACAAGGTTTTTTTACACGATTTATTTTAATTCACACGGTTTTTATAAAAATTAATTTTAACCAATTGCATCGTAAGTATGTACCAACACTGTAAATTTCAATCATTAAATAAAGATTTGTATGTATATATTGAAAATATTTAATCGTAGTATGTAAGTTGTTAATACATTTATGCATTTTTTATTTTGATAGATGTTTTAATTATTTTCTTATTATTAATTTGAAGTTCATTCGGTTCAAGTAATTCTAGCTGATATCATAAATATATAAATTATAGAATTTCAACTGAATTTTGATATATTTGAATAAAAAAACTAGTTTCGTTAGGATTTACCTGCCCTACGATGATGCCTGTTAAGAAAAAAAGAAAATGTATTTCATTAGAAACCAAAATTAAAATTTTAAACCGTATTGAAAATGGAGAGGGTTCTACGAGCCTTGGTAAAAGTTTTGATGTGAATGAAGCTACGATATGCACTATAAAGAGAAATGAAAGTATTATCCGAAGATCTGTGATGGTCGGAACTAAACTATCTTCCAAGTACTCCTCATATACAAGATGTGGCGTTATGGAAAAAACAGAAAAGGCATTGGCTGTATGGATAGAAGACAACAACCAAAAACGAGTTCCATTGGATGGAAATACAATCAAGCAGAAAGCATTACATATATATGACAAGATTGAACAATTGCAACCATCTGATTCAACGCAGGCCAAGAAAACTGTTTTTTCTGCAAGTACAGGATGGCTAAGAGCATTTCTAAACAGAAACTAGCTTCATAACGTGCAAATTAAGGGCGAAATTGGCTCAGCCAACGAGAAATCTGCTAAAGAATTCCCCGAAAAGTTAGCCAGAATATTTGAAGAAGGTGGATACACTCCAGACCAAGTTTTTAATGCAGATGAAACTGATCTTTTTTGGAAGAAAATGCCAAAAAGAACATATGTGGCTAGATCTGAAAAAGTCGCCAGTGGATTTAAAGCAGCTAAAGAACGTATTACTTTATTATTTTGCAGCAATGCTTCAGGGGATCGGCAGTTAAAACCTCTATTTATTAATAAAACTTTGAAACCACGTGCAATGAAAAATAAAAACGTAAAAACCTTGCCTGTTCATTGGATGGCCAATAACAAAGCATGGGTAACATCATTAGTTTTTACAGAATGGTTCAATACGTGTTTTATTCCAGAAGTTAAAGTGTATATGGAAGAAAAAGGTTTGGAATTCAAAATTCTTTTGCTTATAGATAATGCTCCCGGACATCCACATTTAAAACACCCAAATGTAAAAATTATATTTTTGCCACCTAATACAACGTCTTTATTACAACCACAAGATCAAGGTATAATTGCCACGTTTAAAACCTATTATTTAAAACAATCATTTCAATATATTTTGGATAAACTAGAAAATGACAGAGCAATAACAGTTATTGATGCCTGGAAGAAGTTTTCAATTATGGATTGTGTAAAATTTGTAAATATTGCAGTACATGAATTAAAACCATCAACTTTAAATGCGTGTTGGAAAGCGGTTTGGCCAGATTGTGTCAAAGATAAAAATTGCGTGCCTCCAATTTCAACCGAATATTCCAACATTATAAATTTATCAATGGCAGTTGGTGGAATAGGGTTTGAAGATTTGGCTTTTGAAGATATTGAAGAAGTCATACTAGATCCAGTTATTAGTGATGAGTCATTAATAGAAGTTGCTCTAGAGTCTAGAGGGTACTGATTGCCGAGAAAAAAGTGGAATTGTAACGTCTGCTCCTCTCAGTGCCGGTTTAATTATAGAAGGATTGCAATTGGCAGAAAAGTTGGAAAATATTTTTATTGAAAACGATCCCAATTTTGAGCGAGGTTTGAAATTCCAAAAAGATCTGAAATTCTGTATGGCTCGTTATAAAGAATTATTGAAAGACATAAACAAGAGCGTACCTAACAATACGTCAACAGCAAAAAATTCTCGTGACTCGTGCACTTCATTGACTTCACAGCTTCTGTATGAAAATACAGAACCTAATATTTCGAGCGAGGAATCTGAATGTGAAATCAATTTTAAACCAGTTTCAAGAAAGCACATACGTATTTCTTCAGACACTGACAGTGATTAAAAGATTATTTTTTGTTAAATTGTTAATTATAAATTTATTTTTTCGTAATGTCTATACATATATACATTGAATATGCTTATTTTTCTAAACTATTGTTATTAAATAAAAAAAAATTCTTAATTCTGCTGTTATTGGATCTAATCTACGAAAATGCTTTTTTTTCTTTGTTAGTAATTTTTTTACATTATTTTTAACACGGTTTTTTTTACACGATTTTTTTTACACGGTACCTATCCACCGTGTAAAAAAAGACTTAGGTATATATATATATATATATATATATATATATATATATATATATATTTATATACACAGTAAATTCTTTATATAAGAAGTGGTTTTGGAAATTAAATTCGGCCCTTATATAAGACAATTGTCTTAAATATAAAAAGAATTGCAGATGTTGTTTTTGTTTAAAATTGCTTTAAACCTGTGAAGGAGCCAAATACATATATGTAATGAGCATTACAGGTAACATGTAATAAATAACAAGGTTTGTATTTCGAATGGAACTTTAGCGTTTATTTCATTTGAGATTGTCAATTTTTCTGCGATTGTAAAGCTATTTCTTTTTTTCATTTTCTTAAGGGTAAAATAGAAAATAAATTGTCAATATTTCAGGTTATAAATAAAAAGCAATTGAAATTGTCTTATATCAAAAAAATTAAAAACAAATAAATCAATTCATAACATGTAAATATACTACATTTTTAAAAAGATAATTACAGAAGTATAAACTTAAATTGTAGATATTGTTTTTTGTAATTGCATATACTTTGTCGTCGTTACCAAAACGTGATATTTAACGATGCTTATTATTTAAATAAATATTTTAACTCCTTATATATAGAATTTACTGTATGTATATATATATAGTATAATGTTGTCAGCCTAAAATACGATAGTATTTGTTCACTCGTGTCACTCAATGTGTACTTTAGGAGTATTAACCATAGATTTGACGTTTCTGAATAAAAATATACTTAAATCAATATTTTTATATTTCATTTCTGTATTGTTCTAACTTTATACGCTCAAGATGGCATCTAAAAAAGTAAGATCGTTAATGAAAAACGGATTTTAAATGGAGTTTAAAGAAAAACCCCCGTGAGTATATCAGTAGTAAATCAACATTTTGATAGAGCACATAAAGCTGAATTTGGGGGAATAATTAACTTGAAATCATTGAACACATTTAAAGTTGTGACAGACAAAAGCAAATCAGCTGTTTTGCCAGCTACAAAATAGCAGAGGTATCAGCAAAGCATTAACGGCAGTGTTTTAGCTATCGAGGGGGAAGTATGCCCGAAACAGAAAAAAACAATTTGAAAACGTTAGTCTCGCTGCTAGAACTTGCACCCGACGCACAGAAGGCTTGGATACCAGCTTGAGTGAACAAATTAAGAGCAAATAAAGAGCAGTCTATCTCGTGATGGGCTTGTTGGATAGGAAAAAATTCTTTATATTTGTACGAGGAATTAACGAAAACTTTCCTGTTTATAAGGAGCTATAGAAAAGTCCAGTCTCAAAGGAACCTCAACGGGAGGGGATTTATTTTACAACTTGAAGCCAAGTTATGTATTCAGACGGCTTGGACGGGGGTAAATTAACCAGCATCACTACTGACGGCTAAAAACGATGAGCTGCTATAATAAAGGTGTTGTCAGAAGAGTCTGGAATTGAAGCTCCAATGTTCCACTGTATTGTCCCTAAAGAAGCATTGTGTTGCAAGGGTTTATAGTGGAAAGAAATAATGGATACTGTTGTTTTATATGAAAAATGGGCTGCGGAAGTTAAACATAGTGACGTGATTTATTACTAAACCAAGGAGCAGTACTTCAACGATTTTTGGATTTAAGGAAAGAAATTTCTAAATTCATGGAGATGAAAGGAGAGGCAATACACGAACTTTCCATAAACCTATAGGGTGCGTAGATCTTAGGGTTTTGATTGATTTAACCGCCGAACCAAATCCTATTAATACACGCTTACGGAGGGGTGGAAACAAATGAATATACAATATTAAATTAAATGTTAAATCATTTGAAATGAAACTGACATTTGTTATCATGCACTTATCTATTTTGACCATTTATTTAATTAACTGACAAGTTTAATCACCTTTGATATGTTTGATTTTGATGATATTTAAGTTAGTCTGACAAGAGATCAAAATAAATGAAAGAAAAAAACAAAATATCCTCAAAACCTTTATCAATATCTCACCTTTTGTTTATGTTTTTTTTCAATTTTTCGTTTAACCACCTGAGATTTCATTTTTTCATTTAATTTTTCATCGCACTCCTTTTTTCTAAAATCACATTTAATAATATATATATTCTAAAAATTACTTTTGCTCCTTAATTCTTCTATAATATTCTTTAATAGATTTGTTTCGTTTTCTTATGGAATAGTCTGACAAACAACCTGACTGATCAAAATCAATTATAATTTCCGCATTGAACAAGTTGAAAGACTTTGAGCTGTCACCACATTTATCATCTTTAAATACAAGCTTTCTATTTTTCAAATGACTGATTGCATTCAACAAGTCTTTATATGATTTATACTGAATAAAAGCTTCAAAAGTAAGAATTGTAGTTACAGCATCAATTTTAGATGAATTAATAGATACAATTGAACCTAAACCTCCGTCATTATTTGAGTAAAGTGGACTATTTATTGGAATATATATATTGCGAATACTACCAAATTTAGAAAAAACCGATTCAACTATATGTTGGATTGGCTTATTCTTAAAATCCCCATGAGCATTTTTATCAGAAAACCACAATGTTGGTAAGCCTTTAATTTGTAAAGTATCTAACCTGTCAATATTTTGATCAGAATTACGAGTTTCATGATTTTTTGCACTAAATTCATTCCTACTTGCGATATTACACGCATAAATAGATGCTGAAATATGAAAATAATCAGGAACACCACTGATTTTAAACTTCATATCCTGTAATAAATTAACTATTTTCTTACAATCACTTTTGGTTTCAGTTTCCCCTTCAAGATGAATTCCATCAATAGTATTTAAAGTGACTTTCAACTGTAAAAAAGAATAAGGCGTAACTAATAAATGAATTTTTTCTAGTATTTCCCAGTTAGAAAGTACTTCATTTTTAAAAATATTAAATACCGGAACTTTAATTTTAATAATCAATTTATAAATTTCTTTCAAATAAAGACGATACTTTTCGCTTAATTGATAAAAATCACCATTTTCTTGCATTTTAAAATTTTCGCCTATCAATATATTAAAACAAGAAGTAAAAAAACAAATATATTAAAACTCAAAAACACATTAAGCAGTATTCTAAAATAATTTGTGAAATCAATCTTTCCAAGCAGTTTTCTTTTTGTGACCATTGATTTTAATATCTTCAATACCATTTTCTAAATAAATAAAACATTATTAAATTATTATTTCATATCATTCTCGAAACTTACCCAAAGATGAATAATTAGAATTTTCGCTTGTCAATTCATAACACCTTAAATTTAATTTTCATAAATATCATGAATGCAAGATATTACCTGTTTTTATTATGCAAGCGAATATCATTAAGTAATTCATTATCGATTTCAGCTAACTGCGGCCTAATTTCCAAAATATGTTCGACATTGCTAGAAGCAAATTGCAATATCTCACGGGTTTTTTCAATGGATAAACGAGTCCCAGTGAGAGAAATCAAAACTTTATCATCGCTGATATCACGAGTTTGATATGTAGAATCTATTGTGTCTATTTTACTTTCTATATCATTTCCAATAACCATCATCCGAAATAAATCAGTTAAATGGATAATTTGATTTAGAAACACATAATTTTCTGATAATAATATTCCGAATAGACGCTTGTCAATTTCTATAAATTCTTCAAAAATTTCAAGCTTCTCCCGGGCTAATTCCAATCCAGATTGACTCTATAAAATTACTCCTAAATTTATGCTACACGTAGTTAGATATTTAAAGAGTATTGGTTAAGAGACGTCAACATTAAAAGGAATAATTTTATCCCTTACTTTTTTGTTCCGTTTTACCCCCTCCCCCTTAACCCGCCGTCTAAAAATGGCATCTTTATGAAAGATTGTTTTACGTTCAAATAGATTCGAATTTTAAGATTCGGTCTCGTACAGCGATCTGTTGAAATATAACAGTCAAACTAAGCTAGTATTCTATTAAATCTGTCTCTGGTAAAATAAAAAGGGATCGTCAAAAATGGTAAGGTTTAATTAAACTATTGAGGAACTTCCTTTTTAATATTGATCCCATTCACAATGTCCATATAGGCTTCATTAACGAATGCTCCCCAACAGATGACAATACAAAAAAAAGAAATACTTTCGCTACAATGCTGAATTTTCCGATTTGATCTATTAGTTGAGCTGAAACAACTTCAGGCAGCTGGGAAACATTTTTCAAATTAGAATAATCTGAACCCAATGCAAATCCCAATAGTTTATGATCAACTGAGAATTCATCTTCGAATATTGACTGCATCTAAAATTTGATTCGTTGTTGTAGTTAAATCGTTAATGTAAATTATTAATCCATTATCATAATTGTTAAAGCATAATTTGAGTTGATTCCAGACTTCCCACCCCATTGTATTTAAAATGCAAACTTTTAACATATCTACGAAACAAAGTGGGGTCAAGTTGTAAAGTTGTGAGACAGTGCAAAAGTACAAGATGCTATGGATAATGGTAGTTATTAAAAATGAAAGATTCCAGTGCTTGGTGTTCGATAGACTGAAAACGAAGTAATAATCGATTGAGTTGACCGAAATAAATCAAAAGTCAATAATAAAATTAAGTCAAACAGTTCTTTGAAATTCTTTTTTTTTGCCATAGCAACCATATATAATAATATACAACTCGTATCTGATGTCAATGAAAATATCTCAAAATCCAGAATATATAGAGCTGGATAAGGGATAACTCTTAACAAAGAAAGAGAATGTATGAACATGTTTTGGAACCTAAAATTATTCACGGGCACCCAAAATGGATGAGTATTGAAGTCAAAATTCTTCCCATTCCAAAGATTGTTATATCATTCGACACAGAATTTAATAGCGAGACTTTTTGTTTTTATACAATTTTTTACCAGATTGATATTTCTGTTTAAAAAATTAAAAGTTTTTTCGACAAATCAGAGAGCAGCTAACTATCATCGTGTAAGACACAGCCTAAAACCTTTGATACAAAAGGATTCATTGATTCTTATACGGATATTTCATCAATTATATCATATTATGTTTTTGGACTTTGATTTATCAAATTTGGAATCTCCCCCCCCCCATTAGAATGAAACCATGGAAATGTCCCCAATGAATTTTTAATGATTTCAGGCAAATTTATGAAGATTAAAGGAATAATATTTTGTTCGTTTATGCTTTCAAAGTCAATTTATCGAATTATCCTTCCTGAACTCTTTTTATTGTCTATATATAATTTATAAAATTTATAAGTATAAATTTATTTATCATAGAAACATTGATGTGTGAGCATGCTCTGTATTGTATGTCCTTCACTCAGGGAGTGACAATTAAAATAATCCTCCGTATAAAGGGTCTTATTAACCCTTCCACAATTCTGGTTCTTTGATCACTCGCAACGGGATCCCATTTTTTGAATAACCAAATTAATTTAATCCAAATCGATTTCAAGGAAAAATAAAAGAATGGACAAGAAAGAACAGGTTTAACAAAATTTTTGACGGAATCCCCTATTAAAAATCCAATATGCCCACATTCCTACAAATGATATGTTTAGAATGCATGCTTCTTTTCCCTACATTTACCTCTCGTATATTGTAAAACAGCATTGTATCCCAATTGTTTATTTTGTGCCTTATTGATTATCCTAATATTTTCATTAATTTTGATTGGTTCAAGATTTTTTTTAAATATAAATTTATATTTTACATCTCCAAAATTTATTAACTAAGAAAAATTTACAAGCCAACTATTTTTTAAGCATTAAATATATACAAAAAATTAATATTAGATGTTATGATACATTAAAAATCAATTAATTTTTATTAGGAGCCAACACAGAAAGTAAATGGAAAATTCTAACCTCAATAAACACAATTTAGTGTTTATTCATAAAATGCGTTAACGACTTCAAAAAAAGGCCTTAAAATGATATATATCCAACAAAAATTCTTCAAAAGACATTAAGTTGATGAAATATGTTTTCCCCCAGCCATAAATGAAAAATATAGATAGTTAATATGAAACACAAATTAAAATATCTTCAATAAATTCCAATTAATCAACTACTAGAAACAAAATTTATTTGTATTACCTAAAAATTATCAATAAAATCATTAGTAATATTGATTAAAATATCATTAAATTAATTAAGTTCAAAATAAAAAAAAATTTTAAACCTAATAAAATTAAAAACAATTTACTTGATATCGCGATCCTTCTAATTGTTGAGTTAGCTCATATTTATCCGACCATTGTTGAACCCATTTTTTACAAATTAATTTAGCCTTGTGTATTGGTATCTCATCAGTAGACATTACCAATATATAACTATTATTATCCGCTTTTGTGAAAGTAACTGGATCACCACACCACCTTTTTAAATCAATTTCATATTTATCATCATTAAAACTGAAATATTCGAAATGCACATTTATATAATATTTATTTTTTCATTACCATTTTCTTATTTCATCTGGAATTTCAATTTTAAAAGATTTTAGCGGATATTTCGTGAAAGCGATACTTTCACAGCGAAATCTTGCCAAATCTATCTCTACTATGTCCTGCCGTAATGGAACAAATTTGTTAGATTTAATATCCAATTTATCAGTAGCATTTAAATTAATCAATTCCACTACTAGTAGATCACCTTGTCTTTTCTTCAAAATAGCTGGCCACCAAGCTTTTGGTTTAACATTTTCGATTTTCCCTTCATAATAAGGTAATGCATCACTCACAATAAGAACATCAATCATAGCGCCAGCAATCAATTCAGGGAGTGTGGACATTTGCCACGATTGATTAGGATATTGAGCATAATAAATTTGATCAATCGGAACTACACAAACAATATCAGAGAAATCTTCATATCGAATGCGCACGAAATCTCCTATTACCTCTTGCAATTTCGCCTATCAAAATATTTTAGTTATTTCTAAAAGTTTTTAATATTTACTCTATATTTTTCTCCATATTCTCCTTTAATTTCGATATCTTTTATATCATACATAATTTAATGTGAACAATAATTAAACAAATGTTGCAATCTTATATTTTTGATTAATCAAATATTTTAATATTTTTTTTACCCGTTAATAATTTTTAAAAAGTTCAAGAACTTTTATTTTTTTGAAATAAAATATTCTGCATAAAAGTTTTTGATAACCATAAGTAATTATATACAGATTAAATATTCCTACTCGATATAAAAATTCTTCTTAGAAATAATATATAAATCTTTCAGTACTGCTAGGCTAAAACCAGGAGTAAAACTCCTTGTAAAAATTGATTGATAACACAAGGATAGTTATGGGTAATTAATTAAAACTTAAATAAACACAAGATAGGAATCTAGAAAATAGACATTTATTGGAATACGATTGGAGTTAACTAACTTTCCATTACTAAAGTAAACTTTACATAACTCTGCTAGTCTGCTCTCGTTAGTAGTGACACTATTAATTGTTAACCGTTTGTAGCCATTTTGGTTTTATTACATAATGTAAGGTTGTGGCTTAATCTTCTTTACAACTTCCATAGTTACTGGTGTTTATTAGTCCCTAGTCATTAATAAAATCGATCTTTACAGTTACTATTCTTATCAACTATACAGGTCACCGAAACCCCACTCACCATGCGTTACGTTGGCAATGTGCCATCTAGACGAGAATCCGAAAATCAAAGTTGAGCACCCAAAGTGCCAACTATATTCAGGAATCCCATGAGTTCAGGATGCCAATAGAAGGCACCGTCACCATTTCTACTTAGATATTTAGTCTAGTCATCTAAAAATAATTTTCCATTCTCACAACACACATCGCATCTTTTTGCAAACAGAAAAATAACTCATTCCTGTTGTGAGTGTGGTATCAAAAACACTTTTCATCGATTAAAACAAACTATGTTCCCTGGAGCAACAAGGATTGCCGATCCTAACCACAAGGTAATAACGACAACAAAGACTTCCATCAAGCCATATGACTGTTACTTCACGACAATGTATCCGTGATGATGGTTCACGTTGGTACCATGCAATGCCGACGGAAGACAGGACACAGATGAGCACAAATTCGGTCCTTTTCCGCATTTTTAATTAACAAATAATGATAGTCCGCAAGCTTTTGATTCCTTGTATTCTTTAAATCTCATTGGATTTAAAGAATACAAGGAATCAAAAGCTTGCAGACTATCATTATTTGTTAATTAAAAATGCGGTAAAGGATTATTCATTAATAACAACAATCCAAACTTAAATTGTTATTCAATTATTATTGCAAACTATGAACACTTTGCTTATTTTAGCCAAAAATTGGTTTTAAACTTTTCTGAACGTTCTTTGATAAATCTGTTCTTACCATGTTCTTACCCATATTTAAAATTATCCTAAATTAAAATTTAAAAAATTAGTAATATATTTATTTTCTGAAAATTTGTGACTTTTATATCTAATTAAACACCTTTCCCTTAATTTATTTCCATTCTATTTTTCTTTGTTCTCGACCCCATTCTTGATCGTTATTATATTGCTATTTATTTTCGCTTCCGTTCCATTTTTATCTTAAAATATTTTTAATTTTTACAAATCCAACAAATCTTTAAGTCTAGGTATTGGTATAGTTTCCATGGTAGTGTTGAGGTCTCAATGTTACCTTAAAGCCCAATGTACACTGGTGATAATTATTCTTAAATAAATAAAAATGTCGGAAAGTTTAAAATGTTTATTAAACAACACAATAATTACCATGGAAATTCGATGTTTCTTTAAGAATAAGTTCTTCTATATGACTCAACAAGACCCAATACTTTGATGTTCAATTGAATCCAAATTTGTTATTGCTATATTAATGTTAAATGTTGTGTCGTAAATGTTGTGTCGTAAACTTTTCTGCTTGTTCCGGGTTTTAGCTTTTACCTTTAAAAAGCAAGAATATATAATTTTGAGGCGAAGAATTATGATTTTAAGTCTCTAACTATACTCATTTCTATATTTATATTTTACAGCTGCTACTATTTAACATATATTTTTATTATTTTTGCATGTTAGAAAATATATGTTATAACCAGCTGTTATTATTAAAAAATATATTGTTATTACTTTTACATATATATACAGTCAAATCTTGTTACTATACAACTCTCTACTTTCACTACTATGCCTATATTGTGTAAATGTCAAAAGGTATAAGTTTTTAAAAGCCTATGTTTTTGCACAATGCTTCGATTATCACTCACGTCCCAAAGGTGAAGCGATAAATTAAGTCTAACTGCACACAACACTTAATACGTATACGCATAGTATGACTGTGTCAAGGTCAAACACGTGATGCTTCTCGCAGATAGTAACTAAAACAAGCCAATCACAAGATGTACAACGACAAGTATACAACCGAAGCTAATAAGAGAATATGAAAGCTCGAGCATACATAAACACTCACATAATAGTGACGTATTTTTTTTTAAATTCATCCCATAATGACAGCTCAGAAACGTAAGTGAACTAACTTTACTATAAAGGAAAAAAGGAAATCATTGATACTGCGAAGAGGGAGCCGAATCAAATCAAGTTGGCCATTAAGATAAGCAGAAATGGGGCATTGAAATTAAGAGAACCATCGTGAAGAGCATTCTCAGCAAAAAGGATACAATCGAGACTGCAATCAAGTATGTGATTCCATCGAAGCGCATGAAGTTGATACAAGCACACAACCCGAAGCTTGATGAGGGAGTGCTCAAATGGCTGAAGCAGGCAAGAAAACAGAATTTTCCAGTCAGCGGTGATTTGATCTAGAAGAAGGCGATGAAACCGGCCGAGCTGATGCATATTCCAGATTTCATGGCGAGCGAAGGTTGGTTAGACAATTTAAAAAAACGCATCGGTATCGCATGATTGGTAACAGCAAATTTTCCGGCCATTACTCACACAATTCTTTACAGACGACGTCTTAAACCTGGATGAGACAGGACTCTTTATGGCTTTCAGAGGAAACCAGTGTATAGGAAAAAAGAAAAGTAAGCAAAAGATCACTCTCTTGGTTGGGGCAAATATGAGTGGCAGCGAAAAGTTTACTCTTCTGGTAATTGGCGCTTCCAAAAGACCCCGTGCCCTCAAGAACAAGGAGATTCCTGTCTATTATAAAGCGAACCCTAAGGCATAGATGACGACGAAGCTTTTCAAGGAAATATTGAGTGCGTGGGACGGAAGATTTAGCCAGCAGGGACGTAGAGTGCTGGTTTTTCTTGATAACTTTGGTGGTCACCCTCCCAAACTAGAGCTGAACAACATTCAACTAGTTTTCTTCACACTGAACACGACAGTTAACTCGCAACCAATGAATCAAGGTATCATAGAAGACCTCAAACGCCAATACAAGAAGTTCCTGCCGTGTCGCTGACTTGAAGCATGGATGAAGGAAAGGAGTTTAATGTTAAGTTGCTTGACGCTTTACATTTCACCCGACGTAATTGGTTGCATGTCAGCAAGTTGACGATTAGAAATTGTTTCACGAAGACTAAGTTTAATAAACAGGAGATCCAAACTAAAGTAAAGGATGCGGAGTTGCTCGATATCTGGCAAGCTCTGCCTACTGAAAAAAAGATGTACGAGAACGAGGAGATCGAGCCATCTGAATGGTGAGACTTTTACACTTGAAGGAGATGCTATGCGGTGAAGAGCCGATGGAAAGCAAGGGTGACGATATAACTGTTTAGGATATAACTGCCTACTTGCCTAGTTGATCGAAAAGTATGCGAAACCAAGTTTAAACGACTGAGCACCAGCTTGTCGTTCATAGTTTAATTAAATAAGAAATTTAGAATCCTAAGGGTTGAGAATCTCTCCCCTTCAGGCCTAACCGGCAGTTTGATGATTGAAATAAAATTTGATTTTTTTACTCGTTTCATTCGTGGAAGCTCAGCGAGCTTAGATCACCGTACGGAAGTTCATGCATTCGAAAAGTTGGAACCCAGGTGTGACGCAAGCGTGCAATTAAGTAGATAACGAGATTCACGGGATCCAACAAAACAAATGCGCCAACCGACAATTCTTGAGAGCTTTGGTCGGAAAAGTAACTTGAGAAAATAAATCTATTTTTACAAACCCTCGTTACTATGCCACTCTTGCTCGATTTATATATAAAGGTCAACTGGTATTTTTGTGTAGGTCACTAAAATCTTTATGTACGGCACTGAAATTTTAAGTTTTTTACGAAATTTTTATGTTTTTTCATAGAATTTTTATGGTTTTTGTTAGAAGCTATAACATTCATTCTTCTGTCATCAAGTCAATTACTAAGACTAAATAAATCCAAAATTATATTTCATTAAATCTGCTTATATAAATAAATATCCTTGGGACATTTTCTTTTTATAAATTTCAATTTCAACCAAATATCAACATTCCGTCAACATACCACATTCATACTTGAATTGCAATTTTATTAAAAATTATTTTATTTTTTGTAAACTCGAATCAAAAGCTTCAATATTCAAATTTTTTATGCAATATTGCCAATTTTATCCAATATTCAAATTTTTATGCAATATTGCCAAATTTGTAATGCAATATATTTACAATAATATTTACAACATTTTCTGATTTGCTGCTAACTTCAACTATTGACGATAGGCTAAAATTTATTTTTTTAGTTATGTGATTTCCCTATTACAAGTATTTTAGTTGTTTTCAGTCTTTTGTTCAGTTTTCTATATGAACTAACTAAAAAAACTAGTGAAATCAATATTAAATATTATATAATATTTAAAAGTGAAATCAATTTTAGTGGAAAGAATTGAATTACTAGGTAATAATATTTTAAATTACTGTGTTTTTCATTTCGTCGGTGGAGTCAAGACAATACATTGTGAAATAAGAAATGAACGACGAAGAGACGAGGCAGAAGAAGAGATGTATCAAACGAAAGATGGAAGAAATTGGAGTAAAATAATGTTGAATAATGCCGAAACAGANAATTACTAAGACTAAATAAATCCAAAATTATATTTCATTAAATCTGCTTATATAAATAAATATCCTTGGGACATTTTCTTTTTATAAATTTCAATTTCAACCAAATATCAACATTCCGTCAACATACCACATTCATACTTGAATTGCAATTTTATTAAAAATTATTTTATTTTTTGTAAACTCGAATCAAAAGCTTCAATATTCAAATTTTTTATGCAATATTGCCAATTTTATCCAATATTCAAATTTTTATGCAATATTGCCAAATTTGTAATGCAATATATTTACAATAATATTTACAACATTTTCTGATTTGCTGCTAACTTCAACTATTGACGATAGGCTAAAATTTATTTTTTTAGTTATGTGATTTCCCTATTACAAGTATTTTAGTTGTTTTCAGTCTTTTGTTCAGTTTTTCTATATGAACTAACTAAAAAAAACTAGTGAAATCAATATTAAATATTATATAATATTTAAAAGTGAAATCAATTTTAGTGGAAAGAATTGAATTACTAGGTAATAATATTTTAAATTACTGTGTTTTTCATTTCGTCGGTGGAGTCAAGACAATACATTGTGAAATAAGAAATGAACGACGAAGAGACGAGGCAGAAGAAGAGATGTATCAAACGAAAGATGGAAGAAATTGGAGTAAAATAATGTTGAATAATGTCGAAACAGAGATGTTATGGGATTCTGGAGCATCAGTAACAGTCATGAGCAAGAGTTTGTGGGAGAAAATAGGCAAACCAGAACCTAACGTAGTATGATATTATTGTGCGGAGGTTTTTTCAACTGGAGGTGAAGAAGGCAATGGGATACATGACTATACCGGCCACATGGAATCAGAAGACCAAAATAATCACAGTAGTAGTGGTAAAAGAGATCAAACCCGAATTCATAGGGGGCATTGATACAATGAAAGAGTTTGGAGTAAAGTTAGTGAAAATCAATAATATAGAAACGTCATTGATAAACAAAATTTACACTGATGAAGAAAGAATAAATAAAGCACTAGTGGCGATGACAGGTGAGAATAATAAAGATATTGAAGGAATGGTCAGGGAATACGGCGGAATTTTTATGTCATCGAAATTCGATCTGGGATTTACAAACTTAGTTCGACATGAGATGCGGATAACAGGAGGCCCAATAATGCAACATCCTCGACGTCAACCAATGCACACGGAGAAAAGAATTGAAGAACTGATAAAAGAGTTAATGAAAGTAAATGTTATTCGATGTTGCAAGAGTCCTTGGAATGCCCCGTTAGTGATAGTAGGGAAGAAAGATGGATCTATCACATTCACAAGAAGGACGAAAGAAAGAAGAATCGAGTGGCTGAAGAAGTGAAAAAAGTCTTAAGAAGGGGAGAGTTAGATATCTTGTTGTTTTAATAATTTGGAATTTGCGGTTTTTGTGAATTAAATAAAACTTGTTATTTATAAATTCTTTGAATAAATATATATTGTTAGTTTCAAGATTTTTCTGCGAAATTTAAAGATGGATCTAAAGACGGATTTAACTTATATTTTAACTTATATATTAACTTATATATTAACTTATATAGTAGCATTGAAATTACGTGTTGAAGAACGAAGAAACCAGAATAATATGTTTACAATTAATTTCCAACAGAACCCATCAACATTAAAAGACATCTTGACATTAGGATTTGATGGCTTTTTCAAACTGAATAATAAAACTGAAATTAATAAAAGTATTAAAGAAATAGCTTTAAAGGTTTTTACAACAAATGCTAGTGCAGTGGAAGTGGAAGTTTATTCGCCTGAGGACGAGGAGGATGATGTACAATGTTCTGAAGTTTCCTTATCAGAAAACTTAAAGTGAACATTGAAAATTGTTTAAAACCAATGAGTATTAAAGAAAAAACAAACCAATCTTACCTGAAAGAAATAAATGTTTAAATGTACTGATATAATTCGTCCCAACTTAAACAAAATCTTCGAATATATTAAAACTATTCAGCCTACATCTACCGAGAGCGAAAGGTTTTTTTCAATGGCCAGCAACCTGGTAAAAATAAAGAGGCAAAAACTTAATGATAATGCCATTTTATTTTTAAAAAGTTATTTTATCAAAGCTAATTAAACATTTAATTTTTGTAAATTTACTGTATTACATTTTTTAGTATACTATCAAATTGAATTTGAAATTATTAAAATAATAAATTTTTTTAATAGCTATATCCATATATGTATGTTTTTTCTTGAAATTGTAGGAATTAAAATCTCTTTCATGAAAGTTCGAGTAGTTCGAGCTACCCGAGCTCGGAAGAAAAAAGCTTGTCAGCTCGAACTCGAAACTTTACTTTTTTTCTATCACTGAATGGTGACTGCTTCAAATTTTGAAAGCTTCTAAAATAATCTATTTATTTGATATTTCACTAATTTTCATTATGACAAAATATCGAAAATTGATTTTCTATCCAACATTATTCATTTATTATTTTCGAAAAATGACCATTTTTTTAATGCACAAACTTTTCAACATAAATTGAAGACAAAATATAAGTAATAAGACATTAATAGAGATGTGAACAGAAAACAATCAACAAGTTATTCATTATTAAATAAAAAAGACCATTGAAATGATTGTTGAAATAATTAATAATTTTGTATCAATTTCCAAACGGGTTCCTCTTCAAAACATTCAAATGACAACTAATCACAAATTCATTAATTTCAATGTAGCTAAACAAAACCATTTTAAATGATACAATTTCAATTATTAAAATGTAACACGCTAATTCCATATTTCAATTAAAATAATAAATTATTTAAATTACTTAATTTGATTGATTACTCTTGTTTCAAAACAGTATTCGAAAGAAAAAGAAAATTTAATATTTGGAATTAATTCCTTAGATTGAAATTCTCTCGAAACTTTGATTGTAAGTGAAGTGCCTCTGACTTCCAAATTAATAAATATATTAATTTAATAATTAAATTGATAATACATTATTAAATTAAATATAATTAAAATATATTGTTTTAATATGCATATATACACTTTTCTATCAAACATCTCCATTTTTTTAATCAAAAAGTGCTTAAAACTCTCGAATACGAACAATTTGTGGATCAACGAAATGCTTCACCTATACATCGAATGCACACTGTAAATCTCGTAAAGTTGATGCTGATACTCTTACTCAGTCGTAAGATCACCGAACATGCAGTCAATAGATACGTGAAGTTCAAATCAGCAATTACGCTAGGATAATGGTGACTGCACCATCACATGTAAATTCAATGAAATACTTAAAATAAACTTCTCATTTCTTAGTCAAAATGCCAGTTTTCAGTAAACTCTTCAGATTTTTCTCACTATACTTTTAAAATTTCACAATGTAATTTTAATAATCGATTATTTTTAAAATTCATTATTTTTTTAAAAATTTTAAATCATTTAAAGCATATTCAATTTTAAGTTTTAACGTCATAAATTCTCACATTAATAAATCCTCATCTGATTCATTGATGACATTATTATTTGTCCTTTGCCCTCCTACATATTTATAAATGGGATTTGTAATGATTAATTTAAATTAATATTGGTTTTTAAGTGAAATATATATTTTTTAATAAATTTAAGTATATATTCAAAAGTTAAATATTAATAATATTAAAATTAATTATATAAATTATTTATTCAAGTTGACATTTTAAATGTATAATATAAAATTTTAGATGTTTATAAATTTAAAATAATAAATTTAGTAAATTGATGTGAACGAAATGTATGAAGAATGAATAATTACATGATCTTTAATTAATAAATTATTTTTTAATAAATTAAATTTTTGAGACTTCCCGACAATGGATTTCATTGAACGATGGCTTATTTTAAAGGTCTTTCCAAAGCATGTTACGCGCGCGGGGAATATTATTATTATTATTATTATTATTATTATTATTATTATTATTATTATTATTATTATTATTATTATTATTATTATTATTATTATTATTATTATTATTATATATAGTCAGAGTTTATTCGACAAGATATTTTGCTCACACTCAAGGTTGAAAACTTAAAGAGGCACGAAGATTTACTGATGAAGCACGTCTGTCTTTTTTGGAAGAATTTTTATTTATTGATAAATTTAAAGAAAGAAGTCTTGATATAATATTTAGTCTACTACGGTATAAAACTGATTTGTGTTTTTTTATGTTTATTGTTATATAAATTTTTGTATTTTTTAGCGTGGTTTTTTTACATGATCGATTTTAGTGGATTTTTTGACATGGTTCGAAATATCAATATTTGACACAGAAAAAAACCTTAAAATATATTGTGTTTAATAATATTGTAAAAAGATAGTGTTTTATTTAAAATACATTATTGGAAGACTGCTATTTGATGGACGTGATAAATATAAAATTCACAGTAGCTAATAATAAATATCAGAATTTTAAGCGGACCGTATGCGTTCCCACTGGCCGTTTGTCGGACATGATAGATATAGGTGTTCACATATTAGTTCAAGTAAGTGATCCTTTTATTTTTTTAGCTATTCATTGAAATAATGTTGGTTATTTTTATATATTGATAAATATTCATTGTTTTCCAGAACTTTGAAGCTTCATTACTATATTTTATAATCAAATTTTTGCAAAGTGTAAATTATTTCAAAAGAAATTGACAAGTTTTAAGTCCTTAATTTAGGATTTTGAAATAAAATAAATTGTTCAATTAATTAATTTATATTTGTTATAAATGTGTCTTTTACTTTCTCATTAACTCACAATATCTTAATAGATACAATAATTTTTTGACTTATATTTTATAAATATTTACCACACAAACAATTATTTATCTTTTGAAATAATTTCATTCCATCGATGATTATTATATTAATATGTGATTCGGTCAGTGGCATCTCAATTAAATCTTGAGCCCCTATGCGAAGAATTATGAGGTACCTTAAAAATGTTTTTAGATTTTCAATAAAACAAATATTAAAAAAAGTTAAAAAATTGAAAATTTTGATCTTTTATACAATTTAATTTAAACAATTATGATTTATTTATTATATTCATGGGTGCTCTTCCCTTTATTCTGTCGGCGCCCCCATACTAAGATCAGTTATCACATTGGATAAAACTGCACTGGATACGTTATTAAATTCAAAGCGTTGAACTGCTGCTATATTAAAATGACTTTTATAAATATAATAGTGTAGAAATAATTTTTATCTATTTTATTTATTTCTATTTTTACTCTCTCTATATTAACTTCGCTGGTGTATGCTTGTATGTGCCACGCAAATTTTGTGAGGCCAAATTAACCTACTTTCCGTGATCGGATAGAGCTGAAATTTGACAAGTAGATTCGTAGTCGAGAACACTGCATGCTAATTTCAGATCGATCCGATCAGAGAAAGTGGGTTAATTTACAAAATATTGATATGTTAAATTTAGTGTTATTTCCTTATTTCAATATAAATTCTCATCTATTCATTAACTTGGGATTAAAGAGATAAGGTAATTATATCGAAAATATGTTGAAATTAAGAGAGTGAAATATAGAGTTTCAAAAACCATGTTTTTTATGGTTGATATTTTAAAAATTTATTTAAATAAAAAATTCATTCCACTAATCAGTTTATCAAAACTTTAATGCAAATACAATTCAATAAAAAATCACATTAGAAATATCATACGTTCCCTGTTATTTCTAAGGATTTGACAGATTTCTGAGAGATTCTCCACAAACCAGCTTTCCCGAAATCATTCACAAGTAATATCTGCGGTGAAGTAAATGACGTACCGTTTGGCATGATTTGACCATAAAGGCAAACATCTGGCACCACAAATGCACCGATAATACCCGAATCTTGAATGCAATCATTTCCAAAAGTATTAATGAAAAACGACCGAGTCTGTCCACCATCATTAAGTCCAAAAACTGTATAACTTAATGATTGTAAATAATCTTTATTCCAAGGAAATGAATAATTTATGTTTTGCACATCAAACCATGAAGTAATATTGTCATAATTCCGGATATTGAAAATGAATCCGCCAATGATCTGATCGCTATAATCTCTAAGAATAAGACTCATTGCTACTGGTCGAATATTGTTCCATTCATCAAGAAGGATGCTTCGAAAATTTAAAGAATAATCTAAATAAAAATCTTTGACAGATCGACTATTGTTGATTGAAATAAAATACAAATACGGATTCACTCCACTGCCGGACACAAGCCGAAACAAAATGAAATCATTGGGCATTCTGTTGAATATTTTCTGCGAAACTCCGACATTCGATATTGAGGAGAACGATTGCGGAATAAAGCATTCACCATTTTTTAATATGAAATATTTACGCTGACCTTTGACAGCAACAGTTGCGCATTTTATATTCGCAGAAATAGACATTCCTATCAAGCTGATAATAATAGCAAGGCCAAGGTTTACGGTTTGTAACATTAAAAAAGCAGCTTTGAAATTTCTTAAAATTTTAATATCAATATATGTATATTTATATTTAATTTTCTCTAATTTATATCTAATATTAATTATAAACTATCCAGTAAGAATCACTAAAAATAATTAATAATTTTCTTTTGTATAAACTTTGAGTTTGGGTTATTTAAATTTTTACAGTACTACTTACAACTAGTTACATTATAAAGAATTCGATCCCACATAGGATCAAACTCAGTGATTTTGCAGTGATGTCCAGGATGTCCATCTTGTCTGCTACTAATGATGGCAAAAAAAACTTTGCACTTTTATTGATTTTACCCATTTTTGTTATGCTTTCCTTTTATATATGAATTTTTTAGTTTTTGCCCTAACCCCAACAGTTTTAAAAATAAAAACACATTTCAAAGTTATGAGCACCATACTCATCTTTCAAATATTTGAAGTTTTTGACCATTGAAAGGTTAAGGACACACTTTATACCTTCGAGAGTATGACCATTGGATATAACTCTTCAAGACCTTGCGAATGATACCTTGGATGGACAACCATTGTTTAAATTTGAAATAAGCCATACCGATGAGTCATATCGATAAGTCATACGGGAGAGGGGGTGGGGTTAGGGTGATTGATGGTTACCGAATACGAATCCGACAATTAGTAGGCGAGATAATAAAAATTCAAAAAGCCAACTATGAATTAAAAGCTAGAACTGAAATAATTACAACCATAGAAGCCCAGTTGACGGAAGCTAAAGAAACTATTCGCAAACTAACTTCTGAAAACATAACGATGAATACCTTGTCGTTGGAAACAGACCTTGGACATCTCGACCTATGATCTTATGAGGACAAGGCGTACTAACCAAACACCCTGCATATAAATTTCCCTTAAAAATACAAATATAACACAACCTACCCCACAAAGATCAGTCGACCAAACTAAACTCAAATTCAGCGTGACATTTCTTCGATCAATACTTCATTTCAAAATCCTTCTTCCCAAAAATTCCTTTTGATCATATCGAACTAAATATTAACAATTGATCATGTTTTATCCGACTAACCTTCGATCTTACTACCAAAGACATTACATGCCAATTCAGATTTTAGAACTACTCCAAGCAGACCGAGCTCCAATCCTCAGATTCAATCCGACCAGCAGAAAGTCTTCAATCCCATGAGCATTCGATAAATTTTGTGGTCACATTCTCATTTTGTATTTTCACCTTCATCTAATAAATTGTGAAAACCACTTTCTCATTTAATAATTTCTTTTCTGTTAAATACTGTATTAACATCCTTAATTGATAAAGCGTGTAGTGATCCCAAATCCGTCCAATCCACAAGAGACAATTCCCTTACAAGCGTCAACCAATAGATCCATTTGAAAAATGCAGTAAAGACCGATCAGTTAACATAACAGTGACAATTATTTTTACTCTGACGATAATAGCTTTATACCAATTTCCAGGTTGTTAATTGACCTAGCTCTACATTTTTATAATCGTTGTAATATAGCTGTATGAAACTTGTATGAAACAATAATTATAATGTTATCTAATAGTGGGACGCAAATTTAACTGAGCCCGGAGTGTTTCATATTGGGATAAAACCCACAGATATCCGAGGACACTCAATTAATTCAGTTGCTAGTTAAAAATCCGTAAGCGAGTTTTAAAGAAATTTCAGAGATATTTAATTCAAGCAAATCTTATGTTTTTCGGAAGAAATTAAAAATTATACTAGAAATTAATTGTAAAAAAATCATTGCGGATCAAAGAGTGGATAAAAACATATATCGAAACCAAATAATTTGTTTAACTGAGCTGTTTGAAGAAGTTAGCCATCATGGGGAAATTCCTCCTATAAAAGGGAATGATCCAACATCTTTTTATGACATTTTCAATTTTCCTTGGATATTAATTAGTAAGAAATTTTACCAATTTGTGTAATATTTAATAAGTTATTTATCATCACTAATTCTTAATATTACGTTAATCTATTATTTATTATTTTTTTGACTTTTTCCTTAATTGATGTTTGTTTTGGGTCTTTAAGTACAAAATTAAATTGGAACGCTCATCCAAGGCCAGCTCCATCCATTAGCTACAAAATCTCACATAAATATAGGTACCTGATTTGTTTTTCGATAACTCGAAGTTCCTTTAATTTTTAAAATTATTTTTAATTTATAATTTATTTTAGGAATGGTGATTCGATTTTTGTCCAGTCGTCCTGATATTTATAAATTTTTTGATTTAATGGACATCATTATATGATTCTAGACAGTTTCGTCCCTATATATATATATATATATATATATATATATATATATATATATATATATATATATATATATATATATATATATATATATATATATATATATATATATATATATATATATATATATATATATATCATTTATATTAATTTTAAAGCCTCATATTGAAAACATCTCGTCATGGACTTAACGCCCTTACCTTTTGAACTTCGAATTCACCCTATCAGTCATGTTGGAATTGTCATCAATACCTAAATTATTATAATTATCACTTTTACAACCATAAGTCACCATTCTCATTAACCAAAATAAAATTATCACAATCTTATTATTATTATTATTATTATTATTATTATTATTATTACTAGGGGCTCCGCCCCTGTTCGCTTCGCTTCACCAACCCCGTTAGAGCGCTGGAAATAATAGCGGGTTCTAGCATACCAGGATTGTTAGCAATCATCTTTATGGATAACCTCGAACGACAGACAGTGAGGACCATACAACCCATCGGTTTCTACGCAAGATATGTAGAAAAAGCAGAAAAGAAGCGGAAAAAATATTTCATAATACATTCAATGCGGCTCACCGAGATATCAAGTTTGAAATCAAATATCCGGAAGAAGATAGATCCCTCAATTTATCGGATTAAAGAATTAAAATAGAAACAAATACATACAGGTTCTACAGAAAACCAGTTCACAAAGAAATATTTAGGCACCAAAGATCACCGCTTCCATACTTACAGAAAGTAGACGTCATAAAGAACGAGAAACAAAGTATAGCCAATCGATGCACTGAAGAAAACAAGAACTTTAAACATCAATCGAATTTCAATAAAATCCTACACAAAAACGGATATCAAGGTGAGGACATTGAAAGAATGAATTCTACCCCAAAAAAATCTGGGGAATTAACACAAAAGAAAAAGAAATATTTCTATTTTAATATCCTATTCATCAGTGACATGCTCGACTTCAAGATCCTGAAAGAACTTAAACGCGCCGGTCTTCCAATTCGGATAACACTACTATCGGTGTCCTCCTTTGAACCACTTTTAATCCAAGCTCATTTAAAATTCTTGGATTGATGTAGCTTACTGAGCTTGCATCATGTAATAGTGCATTGACCTTTATTTTCCTGTTCCCATTTTCCAGGTAGATTGGAATTGTCCTTAAACTAAGGTAAGGTCTTAGATTTTTCTCG
>CAUHTR010000798.1:0-26762 GCA_959609185.1 Schmidtea polychroa
TTCACGTCTTGAGCTTTCAATTTCTGCCGAAGTTTAACTGCTATGAATTATGTGCGGCAAGCGTTCCAAAATATAAGTATCAAAGGATACCTATTCCATTTAAATCAATCTTTGTGGAAAATCTGGATTAGCTTCTCAGTATAGAAATCCTGAAGATGTATCTTTTAGAAACACCGTTCTCCAATTCATGGCTTTGGCGTTTATCCCAGAAAATGAAATAATATCTACGTTTAAAGTTATAGCATTAACTGTTTTTTACTTATTGGATAAATTTATTAATTACTATGGAAGAACTTATATCGGAGTTTATAAAAACGATGATCATGAATGGATTGATACGATTACCAGATTGGATATCAGTAGATGGAATTGTTATAATTCAGTGATCAATAATTCAAAAAGAATAATAACGTTGTCGAAGGTTGGGATTGTAAGTTTCAGACATCAATCCTTACAAGACATGCAATAATAAGGAAATTCCTTGAGTTTATTAAAAAAATGGAAAGAGATAATAGCATATTAATTACGCAGCTGATGGGTGGTCACAGAAGAATACGACATCCAATAAAAATTATATATTGTTAATCATGAAAAGTCAACGAAATTGTCTGCAAGTATAACGAATTCAAGGAGAGAAATGAAATCAATCAATATTTAATAAATATAGGAATGCTGTTGAAAAACAACTTCACATTTCTGAAACGCCTATTAATAATCAACCACCAATCGATGGTTAAAGATCGTTTCGTTTAATTTTTTATGATTTATTTTATATTTATTATAAAGTATTTGTACTTGTCGTTTTGCAATTTCATATTATCCAAAAACAATCTTATACACATTTACTTTATGCAAACTTTATTTTGTTGGGGTTAGCGCAAAAACCAAAAAAATTATATATAAAAGGAAAGCATAACAAATAATAGTAAAATCAATAAAAGTGCAAAATTAATTAAAAATCTAAAATCAATATTGGATATGGTTGAACTCTAAATTGATAGAAGAGTTCAGAATTTATAATGACAATTTAATAAGATGTTCACAGGGAAAGTAATGCGAAAAAAACAAATTAATTAAAATTAATTAATCGGTAAAGTAAAGTCCAAGCCCTAGACCCGAACAATCAGATAAGAGAGGGAATATTTTGAGCCCTAATCAAGGGTAAACAAATTAAAACAATTAGAAAACTCTCAAATATTGACTTAGGATTCCCAGGGAAATAATTAATTAATTGGCCTCCTAGAAGCAGAATAAAAAGAGAGCTCAGAAATAAGCAAGCCGCCAGTGTGGTCGATGAAGAAAAAGAGAAAAGAGAAGCACAGAAACCAGGAGATCATTGATATTGAGAGAAAGCTGCAAATAGTGACAAATTGTAATTGTGATAAAGATTGAATAAAATTATTCTGTGTTGGATTTCGATTTATTTGGTTGAATAAGAACACGAGGAGTCAGAGAGAGAACCGACTGCTGGTTAACAACAAAGGTTCTGGTATTCAGTTCTTTTTTCTCTCATTTGGATCATTTGCATATCTTAATTAGACATAGTATCTTGTTCCTTGTCTAAGGTAGGGACACTAACTTGGGGAAATCAGATTGAAAATAATAAAGCAACAGGAATAATAATAAATAAAAATGAAATAGTAATTTAAGACCCTTATAAATAAAATAACTTAAAGAACAATTAATAAATCAAAATAAGATTAACTAACAAGATTAATTAATTCAAAATGAGGGTAATCTAACGAAAACCTAAATTAAAAGACTAACAACGGTAACTAGAAAATAAATAAAATTTAGATTAAGAATAATAATTAAATAAAAATGGTAATTAAGAAAAATAGCGAAAATAAAATGCTCCCAAATTTAAAAAATTTAGCAAAAATGAACAAAATGGCCGCGAGGATTAAGCAGAGACAAGAAAACATTATTATTAATTAGATTAAGAAAAGAAAACAATTAAAATTAAAAAAGAAAGCATTAAAAACAACTAAAATAGGAAAAATATAAATTTACACAACTTCTTGATCCTGATTGGACGAAATAGTAAGGAGAATTAGTATATATACGAAGGATCTAGCTGATTCCCCCAATGTTAATTTTTTCACGTTAACAGACTAACTTTTTCACTTTAACAGTACCAGTGTAAACCAGCTTCAATTCTGCAAATTTTGTATCGATAGAAATCAACGGGAAAATAATGTAATTTTTATTTGTTTTAGTTCATTGCTTTTATAGTAATTAATGTACAATGATAATCTGTATTAACATTTTTAATCATTAAAGAATTTCGAATTATCTAACGTTCTTTTTAACTCCACAATAATATTAAAAATGTTAATAATTTCAATGGAATGTTTTAAGTATAACTATGTTAGAATTATGATTCCTCCACATCAGTACCTAATACTTTTATTTTGATAGAATGGCTTTAGGATTGTTCATGTAGTACGATGATGTTATGATTACCTTCTCCACAACAGTATGTAGTGATTAGAATGTAATGTTCTCAACTCGATGAAAGTAACCCAGTAACGTTATGGTTATAAGTTCTCTACATCAAAATCTAATGAATTAACAAGAGGATGTTTGGTTTGACGCATACAATGCATTGATATTATCATCAATTTTTCGTCATATGCGAATAGGATGAATTAGTAAATCGTACGAAGATAGTCTTAATTCTCTCGATGAGTATATCCTAATTTAGGATGAAATTTCGACTCAATTATGCAGGCTTATAGTTTATGATGATTTGGAGAAATCAACGCAATGAGGTCGTTAATAATTTTATGACAAGCACTCAAGAATTCAATAGCCAGAGTAATTTTATTATGAAATATAAAAATTTTATTTATGCCATAAATTAATGCGACGGAACCCGATTGAATGGATGTTCGTGCACCGTTGGCACTCGTGCTGATGGCCAGGGGATGTCTTGCAAGTTTGGCACGTCAAGGTTGAGAATAGATGGTTGGTAGGATAGGTTGAGTTGAATGGGTGGAAATAGAAATAGACAGAATAAGTTTAATTGCAATGCAGCACGAGCTGGGATATATCGAATTCCGTTTGATCGAGGTAGTACATGATAATTGAGAATTTCCGGGACGTAGTAATAACTTCCTTAAGAATATTCGGATAAAATTTGCATTTTCAGTAATCTCGACATAGAGAAGAATCATATAGTCGCCAGTTAATCCACATAAGACGCAGTTGATACAAAGCACAGATTTCCTTCAACAGATTACCAGCACATGAAGCTCGCCTTCGAGTAAACTATCACAAATCCATTTCGTATTCGCCCATGTAAATTCGTAGAATGATAGCGTGTCGAACTTTTCCACCGTGATTAGAACGAGAAACCGGAAATGTCAATCATACGCTCTCACATAAACACCACAGTACCAACTCCATCCGGTTTAGGCAAATACGCTCTCCGAATATCGATCATGTTTATATCTTCCATTCTTGTCTTGATAAACAACGTCTGGTCTGGATTAACCGAGTTAACCATAAACATCTTTGATTACTTTACCAAATTAGTGATGATGCTACTTTCGAAAATTAATAAATGATGTCGACATAATTAAACGATTTTCCAAAGTCACCACGATACAGTTAATATTGTAAAAACATAGGCCTAACATGGCGAGACCCGACAAATAAATAGGTCAGATCTGCGATACTCAAATTGTCGAAATCTTCAAACACCTAACTAAGACATTGAATTCCGTACCTAGTCCAAAACATTTGATCGAGTCGGCTGCGAATGCGTCCACCATTTTTGGGAAGACATTATCCTCGTTGTTAGTGTAGAGTCGAACACAGCCTTCACCTACAGATAGATCCTTCTCTGCTTAGCCATTTAATTCAAAACCTCATATGTTATACTCATTTCTTTAATGGGAGGGTCATGATAATTCTCGACATAATTCCTGCAGGACATCATCAATTTTTCATGTTTAAATTGTTATAATTCATCTATAAAGTTGAGCGTATCAATGAGCGTAATAAACTGATTTTTTCCGTCATCAACCCATCAAATGGTAGCCTCGTTAATTTAAGTTTCAATTTCATAGACGAGTAGCGTCGGGAAGTGACATGAAGGGATCGACACGAACAACAGAGAGGGGTACGCTTGGAGCGGTTCAAGATTTTCTTTTTCTGGTGGTGTCCTGTGAGATTAAAGAGTTTTAGAGCTGTTGTACCATGATGTTATCTAAAAAAAATCCATCTTGTAGAAAATGTCAGAGCCAAATCTACCCAGACCTGTCCCGAAACCGTGCTTCTCTTGTGCGGATAAGAACGCCTCACTAAAGCAGTTACACACCGAAATCGGGCATTTAAAAAAGCGTATATAGATGATGTAGGGAACGTGGTTCGCCCCGTCTCAAATGAAAGAAAGTAACGGGAAGATCTTGCGACTAGAGCACTGTCGCGACAGCTTATTGGAAGAGAACCACAGCCAGCGATTGACTACCAATGATAAGTCGGAGGCATTACATCGAGTATATTCCGAATCAGAACTGCGTAAAGGAGTGGCTGAATATCCAAATCCAGACCAGAATAACATTTTTCCGGTTCACAATTGGACTGACGAATCTCGAAGGCGCTCCACATCGATTTGTCTTAATCACAGAGCCGAACTTTCACCTCCACCAACACCAGACGTCGTCTTCCTCAGCACCAGTACAAACCCAGCAAGACATCGAGTACAGTTATATCCCTACCCGCTTCTACGGCCTTGTCAGAAGCGTAAACGGCTCAATCGTGCCGAACTCTCAGAGAAGAAGTGCGATGAAATAGCCGCTATTGAAGCAACATTGTTTGCAGTTCCTGATATTGTCACAACCAGAGCGGAACATAGCCAAGGCGTTTCGGATCCTCCCCAGTATAGGGTCGTACCCGCAAGTAGTACACCAGTGGTAGCCGATCCACAATTAGAGATCGACATTGGCACTCTTCTGAGAGAAGCCGAAGATAGTGAGTTCGTATCGTCTACTGGGAATTTAATAGTCCTATCCTATCAATCCGTCTGCGAATTGATTGTCAGTCAGTAGCCGTCTCTTCTCGTTCACCACCCGCCCATAAAACATGAGTGTGATTCTTTTGACGATTCGATGTCGTGTGTAAATCCATGTTTTTGATTCTGAATATAAACTAATGTTATTACTTATGACTTGTTTGTCTTCTTGAATTATATGATATTGGCCAGCAGTAAATGAAATTGAATGACTAAGTAATTGGGATAAACTTCAACTGAACCGGAGGTTCCGCCTGTATGTTGATGGTGCGGAAGTAAACCCACTCTATCGGCATTCCAGAACCCGAAATGTGGACGTCATGAGGAGTAGTCCTAACATAGGGGCTCACCTGCTCATGAGTTCCCAGCCAGTATGACAGCACCAACATGGCAGTTGCCGTGGGTACATAGTTGGTATAAAGATAACAGTCATCAAGGGCGTCTACCTAAGCATCTACAGCTACCCTGACATCCATCATTCAGACACACCCCTAAGCGCCAGACACGACTTAAAAATAAAAACCCAATAATTCTATAAAAATTTCATTTTATACAAAAATGCTATATACACAGGGTTGCCAATTTTCCTAAGTGACATAAAGGGATTTAATAAAAAATATTCATTTTCAAAATCTGATATTTTCAAACTTAAAATTTAAAAATTTATTATTTTAATTAGAACTTTCTTTTTATAAGGAATTAATTATTAATTATTTTAATTAAATATTCCTTTTTAAAGTATGTTTTAAAGAGTTATGGAAAGTTGTTTGTTTGAATATTATTGGTTTCAGCGTGTTTTTGAAAAATATATTTTATTGAATTATTATTGATTTATTTTATGAATTTAGAAGTAGAAGACATCATAACTGGCGACCACGCCAAGGAAATCAATGCGATAGGGAAAAAGAAAGGAACTAAGAATATGTTAGATTCCTTGTCAAAACAAGCACGTGAGATGCTAAATTTTAATGTAAGAAAGTTTGACGGAAAAGTTGGATCTGAAGCCGAACTTTGGCTAAAGGATATTATGGAATGGCTGAGAATAGAAGATCAAAGTCTAGTAGACGCATTGGATCTTTTGTTGACAGATGCGGCATCGATGTTATGGGAAGCGGCGAAAATGGCGAAGATGACCGATGAAATGGCAAAAGAGTGGTTTATAGAAACTTTTACAGTAAGGAAAACCATTACTAACAAGATTGGGGAACTAGCTCAAATTCAGCAAGAGAGAGATGAAAGATTCCAAGTCTTCGAAATACGAGTAAGAAGTTCAGTTAAAAGTGTATTTAGCTCTGGAATGTCTGATGAACAGATTGTTCGAGACATTATTTTAAACAGAGCGAAAGACGATAGAGTAAAAGAAATATTCTTATCAGGGAAAGTGACAAGTTTTGAAGATGCCAGGGATATGGCAAAAATTCAGGAGAAGATCGAGATGACGAATGACAATAAATTCAATATTGATGCCATAAGAAGAGACTCTTACGCATCAGTGATGAAAAATGGAAAATTCGAGGGTAGACGAGACCAAAGGACAATTGTGAAGACAACTGCACATCAACGCGACGAACACCGAGAGATTAATCATGAGAGGAATAGACCTGGTAATGGTCGGTTTGTACCAATTGTAAATGAAGACAAGAATGGAAATGAGCGTTATAGAGGACGATATGAGACAGGAGAACCAGAGAGAAGAATACCTACAGTATCGCTTAAAGATATTGCAAGAAGGTTATTTAATGACAGCAAGGGAAGAGATTCGCCTCATCCAGTGAAACTGACACCAGGTCAGTGTTTTTGTTGTGGAGAAAAAGGGCACCGGCGTTTTGAATGTCCTATGAAAGACAAATGTCTAATCTGTGGAAAAGAAGGTCATGGATTCAGAGATTGTTTTTTGCTTAAAAATAGAAATGGATATCAGAAGAGAGTGGCATGTATTTACGAAGAAGATCACGAAAGAAATAATGGTGATTTCACAGAAGATTTATACAGTAATTACGAAGAAACGATAAAAAAATCAATGGATAAACCAAAAAACAAGGACGATCCCATTGCTTTCATTTCTTCAGTGGGGTCGACACAATAATCAGTAGAAAGAAGCGAAATGAAGACATGATGCAGAAGATGTATGAGACGACAGACAGAAGAAAGTGGAGTAAGATTGTAATAAACATGACGGCGATTGACATGCTTTGGGACTCTGGAGCGTCAGTATCAGTTATGAGTGAAAAAAGTTGGACAAAGATCGGGAAACCGAGGTTGAAGCAGAGCACAATTTCTCTTTGTGGAGTATTTTCGACGGGAATGGAAAGACCGTTAGGAGCAATGACGATAGAAGCTGATTGGAATGGGAAAAAAAGAATTATTAATGTTATAGTTGTCAAAGATATAGGTCCAGATTTCATTGGGGGTGTAGATACAATGGAGAGATTTGGTATTCGACTGGTAGAGCTAGACAATATTGAAGCGTCACAAGTAGGGAGGACATATGTGGACTCACAACGAGAAGAGAAAGCATTATTAATGCTTGGAGACAGGAAGAATGAGCAGTTAGACATATTGCTACGGAAGTTCAAAGGTATTTTTATGGCTTCAACTTTTGATCTCGGGTTTACGAAAGTTGTTCAACATGAAATGAATATAGTAGGTGGGCCTGTAATGTTACAGCCAAGAAGACAACCAATGCATTTAGAACAAAAGCTTGACGAACTTGTCACAAACTTATTAGAAGCGAGAGTTATTAGAAAATGCAAAAGTGCATGGAACGCGCCACTAGTGATTGTGACTAAGAATGATGGATCAATAAGGATGTGTGTCGACTATAGAGGGTTGAATGCGATCACTGAAAAGATATCTTTTCCAATGCCAGATACACGATTTCTACTGGATTGTCTGGCAGATTCAAAATATTTCACATCCATCGATCTAGGTCAAGCATATTATCAAGTTGGAATGGCAAAGGAAATTCAAGAGGTCACGGCTTTCAGTACAAGGCAAGGACAGTTTTGTTTTAACCGACTTCCTTTTGGACTAGCAACCGCCCCTGCGACGTTTCAAAGAATGATGCACTCAATGTTGGATGGAATATTATTTAAGGGTGTTGTTGTCTACCTCGACGACATTCTTGTCTATGGAAAAGACAAAGAGGAACACAATAACCGATTAGAGGAAGTATTCAGAAGAATTCAACTAGCGGGGTTGAGAATTAACCCAGAAAAATGTAATCTGTATAAAGAAGAATTGACATTCCTAGGGCACACTGTAAGTGCAAGTGGGATAAAAACGAACGACAAGAAGATTAAAGAGATTCAAGATGCAGAAATACCAGTATGCGCCAAACAATTAAGATCCTTTTTAGGTATGACCAATTACTATAGGAAGTTTATAAAAGACTATGCGAAAATTGCGGAACCTCTACATGCAGCTACGTCCGGCTGTGAGAAAAAGATTAATTGGTCAGAAGATTGCAACAATAGTTTTGAATTACTTAAAACAAAGTTGTGTGAAGCTCCAATTCTAGATTTCCCAAGAATGGATAGAAACTTTATTCTGGATACAGACACTAGTTTTGGGGCCATCGGAGCAGTTTTATGTCAAGCTAAAGAAGATGGTACCGAAGTGGTAATTGCATATGGGTCAAGACACTTGACCGCGCATGAAAAAGGTTATTGTGTGACTAGGAAGGAGTTACTTGCTATACACGAATATGTAATGTATTTTAAACAATATCTATACGGAAAGTCATTTGTAGTACGAACGGATCACAAGGCGTTGGTTTTCATGAGATACACAAAAAAACCGATAAGCCCGCAATTTCAAACCTGGCTAGCCAACCTTTCCGGATATGATTTCGATCTTCAATATAGGAAAGGAGAGGAACATGGAAATGCGGACGGAATATCAAGGATTAAAGGGATGTTATGTGCACAATGCCAGACTAGACATGAAGACGCAAAAGAAGAAAAAGCCAGAGTAAGACATATCAGCTCATTACAGAAGACTGAGTCGATGACAAAACTCTTAGAAAAGCAACAAGATGATGTAGATTTCATTCACATGACAAGAGTGTTACAGGGAGAAGAGGAAAAAAATGACTTGAATAAAAAGAAATTTCCTTTCAATTTGCATAACAACATAAAATTAGAAGATGGGTTTTTATTATTAGAGAAGAATGGTAAAGATGTCATCCTGGTGCCGATAGACTACTCAAATACGTTAGTTAAAGGAATATATACTGAAATGTGTCACATTGGAGTAAAGAAATTAATTAGCTATATGAGCAACATATTTTTTTGGCCAAACATGCAAGAAACTATACAAAACTGTTTGAGAGTATGTGAGATATGCTGCAGAAGGAAAATAGTGCAGGAGAAGACAAAGGAACGATTGTTGCCGATAATAAGTTCAGAATTTTTAGAGCAGTTGGTCATTGATATAGGACACATGAAGAATGGTGGAGTGTACAAGTATATGCTAGTTATCATTGATCGTTTTAGCAAAATGGTCAGTCTGACCGCACTGGAGAGACAAGACGAGAGATCGATTTTCAAAGCCATATTGGAGAAGTGGATATACCGTTTCGGAAAACCGCGAAATTGTCTGTCAGACAGAGGGAAGAACTTCGACAGTGGTTTTATGAAAACAAATCTAGGAAGACTGAGTATTACGCAACAGTTCAGTTCACCATATCAGCATCAATCTAACGGTTTAGCTGAGAGAACAATACGGACAGTCAGAGACTTGCTGGCAACATCATTAGCAGGTGGACTAGGAGAGCGAAATTGGGCGGAGTTACTTCCTCGAGTAGAATTTTGTATCAACGTGACACAACAGAGCGCGACGGGATTTTCTCCATTTGAAATTGTTTTTGGGAGGAAGATTAACCTTCAATCAAAATTGCCTCAGACGACATTGGATACAGTTGAGATACATAGATTGGTAAGAGAGAACAGTGAGAAAGCAGCTAAACGAATGAAAGAGATGGAAACAGAGAAGAGAACGAATCGATGTTTCACGGTGGGGGAGAAAATATTAGTTCGGAAAGAACCACAAAATCGCGACAAGGATGGACTACAGTATGAAGGTCCTTTTGTCATATCAAAGTTTTTGTCAGAACACCAGGTGGAATTGAGTGACGGGACGACAAAGAAACTCAGACGAATTGAATGGCTTAAGAGATGGGCAGTTCCTTAAAGAAGGGGAGAGTTATGGAAAGTTGTTTGTTTGAATATTATTGGTTTCAGCGTGTTTTTGAAAAATATATTTTATTGAACTATTATTGATTTATTTTATAAATTTAGAAGTTGAAGACATCATAACTTAAAGTATTCCAAATTAAAGTATTTTTAAAAAAAAGACCAATATAGAAAATATTTATTATATTTACATACCTAAAATATTTAAATAAAGCTTAATTAAAACAATCCGTCAATTAGAATTAAAACACACCGCAACGAAATTTGTCAATAAGAATTATAAATATAATTAATAATAAAAGGTTTATTATAGCACTGCGACATTTATTGTTAAATCGAACTGGCAGGAGAGAAATTTTATCATACTGAAACTGAACGCTTATAAAAATTGATAAATTGACATGCAGTTTTTTATTATTTAACGTAAGATGACGTTAAATTTTAAAAATAGTGCTGCTCAACTTTAAAAAAAAATTGAATTCGTGGTACATCGAAATTTATGGTAAATCGGATATTGACGATTACATCGGGAATTGAGTTGCAATATCGGGAAAATCTCGGCGATCGAGAAACCTGACAACCGTGTATATACATAATTTATTTTATATGAATTTTGATTATACAAATTTGTTGTTATGCAAATATTTTTCAATGAGTTTTATTTTATACGAATTGTTCATTATACTAAATTTACTTTATACGAATTGCATGTAGATCAAATGAAATATATTATGTGAATATACATGTTATATTAATGTTGCCACCTAGCCGGTTATATTGTTCTTGATCCGGGTGACTGGGTAAGTTATTAATATGTTCGGTTTCCAAAGAAAATTATGAAATTATGCATTTTTAAAAATATTCATTTCATATTATTAACAGATTACTGAAACTTGGCACTGCTGTGAAGCTAGCTGACTTCACACATTTCAATTATTTTAAGTGACAGTTGAAAACCTATAATAATTGTACACCTTAGATCAGAAAATGTAAGCTGTAAACAAATGTGATAATTTCAGTTGATTATTCGCGGACCGCGAATGATGATTTTTTTGCAAGCACTAGAAAAAAATCATTCCGTTTTAGCTTTAAAGTTGCATGAAGAACTAAAAGTTCGTATAGGAAAGAGAAGGGATAAATCATTAATGTCTCTTCTTAAATTTTTACAAGACACATCCTCTTTGGAAAATGTGGAAGATGAATTTTTCAGCATGACTAGTAAAAATGAAATTACCAAATCTGTTAAAAACTTGATGCTAAGGATTTTCCCTGTATCACCTGATGAATCACCTGCTAAAAGAAATCTTATTGTTGAGATACCTATAGAGAATTCAGAAATAATGGAGATTGAAGATAGCGAATTAGAATCGGATGATATGAACCAGCAGGATATGCACAATATTAATGAAGAAATTCTTAAAAAGCATCTGGAAAATTTTATTCGCTAAAGCAACAAATCTTCTCAGATATCTAATGGAGGCTTCAAAACCTTGTCAAGAGAAATTACGATTTTTTCAATCAACGGCCAAATAACGCCAATTTTAGCGCTGTTGTAAAACCAACTTCTACGCAAAACGAAAGGGATTTTTCAACTGCGGGAAATTTCGTTTCGAAGAAAATAACAAGACTCTAGGATCAATCAATTGATAGTCTATGTTTTTTAAAGTATTATTTTTTAAATAATCAATAAATTATATTTATTTATTTTAATTTTAAAAATTTAATTGTTATATTATATATATATATATATATATATATATATATATATATATATATATATATATATATATATATTAGAATTTTGAATAAAATTTCATGAATTTTTTTTGTAAAATTTAATACTTTTTTTATTATTAAATATTAAATTGTATCAGCATTTTCTCGAAATACTTATTAGGAATTTTTCTCAATTTAAACCCATCGACACATTCATCCTTTCAAAGTATTACAGGACAGGGCAAAACTCATACCGAGTAAATGATAACTCGGAGAAGTAAACACCTACCGTGCATGATCGCCCAAAAATCTCAATATTAATCCACTAAATCAACTCAATAACAAGTAATCCTAACAGTCCACAATCAATCCTCAACATCAAACCAACCCAACCTAACAATCTTGGTAATTGACTATTTTATCTATTTGGATTTTGCATAATTGATTATCAAAATTTTATGATCCACGGGTATTTATTTAATGTATGATTTTATTACAACTGAACATTTGACTATCTTACTAATTTGTGAATTTATCATTGGTACTTTAATATTTTATTCAAATTTATCATGTTAATTATTTTAGTGCCTGCAGATATTCAACGATCAGATTCGACAAGAATCGACTTAACNATAAAAGATGACTTAGAAAATGAAAAAGCAACAATGATTATGACAAGAATTGAAAAATTAATTGGAAATAATGAAATAGAGTCGGCCAAAATAATTAAATCGTTGAAGGAATTAAGTCAAATATCCTTGAGCATAAGAAAGACAAAAAGTGTAATTAGCTTGTGTGTTAACTATTATAACATGAATCCAAAGTATAAAGACGAAATTAAGGAATTAATGAAAATGTTTGGAAAGATGTTAAGGGAAAATAAAGGGTTAGATTTCATTTTTGTAGAAGTAGTAGATGAGATTGATAAAAGTATAATCTGTTGTCGTTGTGAGGCAAATGATAGCGTGAATGATTTAAAAATTAAATTAAAAGAGAAACGGGAAGGAGGCATGATAGAATTGAGATTTAATGATAGACCGTTAGAAAACGATGAATTCTTGGTAGATTGTGGATTTATACCCGGAAGTAGAAATGAATTAAAAATGGTAAGTGTAGTGAGTGGCGATGAAATGAGCATGAGTAGTAGTGAGGAAATAGTAAAAAGTTCAAATGATATACTAGAGAAATTGAATGACGCGCTATATATTGGAGATGAAGACGAAATCAATGAGAAATTACAAATGATTGACAAATCAGAATTTGAAGAAAACGATAAAATAGAAATTGCAAATGCAATACGACCATATTTATATGTAAAAACCAGATATGCTAAAATGTTAAGAGATTTATTACAGAGATTGGGCAAGGAGCTCAGGAAGGCAAGAGTTGAATTAAAGCCATTTTTGATAGCATTAGAATATGAGGGATATGGAAAAACGGAATATATAGACGAGCATTGGTGTACAAAGGTTCGAAAATTACGGAAGAGAGCAGCTGAAACGATGGGGAAAGATGGAATTATTATAGTAATGTACAAAGGTGAAGAACTTGATGATGATGAATATTTATATGATTGCGGATGTATTCCACAAGAGCTGGGTGAAAATGGATGTTTGATCCGAGATGGACGAGCGGGATATTTAGTGAACCATATAGTTGTAGTAAAGGGAATAAGTTTAGAAATCAAGATTAAGTCCAGCGAGTCTGACACAGAAGCACAAGGTGAAGAAGTAAATGGAAATCAAGAAATTGAGGAAATCGTTAGTGGTGATGATCAGAAGGAGCTGGATAAAAAAGATCAGTCTACAGAAACAGTACAAGGAGAGCCACTTGCACCAGAAAGCGAAACAAATGGTGAAAGCAAAAAGAAGAAAGTTAGAACTTTATATGAAATAAAGAAATATTTAGTGAGGTTAGAACAAGATGTAGACGAAACTAAGGACGTTTTGAAACGTCTCGTTAAAGCAGTATATCCGATGTTCGAAATAGAGATAGAAGTAGAGGATGAACTAAAAGGAGTAGTTAAAGAAATGAAAAATAGACTGCCTGAAGTAGTACAGAAATTTGGCGAAGAGGATACATTTTGCGAGAGATCAGTAATTGAAAATTTAACAAAAAATGAAATTAACAAGGATGTGATAATAACAGCTTTAACTTATATTGTTTTAGAAATTGGAACGTATGCGTTCGCGAAATCAGATAAATTAGATAACTTGATAGACATCGCTGCCAGACTAGTAAACGAATATCTAATGAACTGGGTAAAGGAAAATGGTGGTTGGAGAACACTGTGTTCGTCTCTAACAGAAAAGAAAAACGAGAATCAAGAGAGGAAACCACCTCAAAAACGAGTCAATGAGAGAGTTCGACCAGAACTGAGAAAAACTATGATATTTCCGTGGGCAATGTTTATGATGATTACATTTTGTGCAATAATTACGCAGACATCATCATTAGTTGCATATGATTGCTCCCAAACTGAAATGGGAAAAATTTATTCAGTAGTTGATATGTCGGAATGCCCAGGTGCGTATCCTAGTAAACTGAAAATAGAAAATGATATAAAATATTACGTGTATCAAGAGTCTGATTTACGAAGAACTCAAGTAAGAGAGTGTATTGTCAAACATACAACATTTGTATTCTATTGTGGCAAATGGAGTCATACGTCACTTATAAAAATGCATGCGATACCTAGGCCAGTTGAGGTACTCCCAGAAAACTGTCTAACAGCATTTCAAACTGGAGAATTAAAAATAAGTCCGGAAATTCGTTTAAAGGCAAAATTGAATCATAGGAATACGAGAAACAATAATTGTAAAAGGAGTTATGAAAGCAAATGGCGATTGTGAAGGTGAACCATACAAAATGAATGGTAAAATTGTTCAGCACACAGTTGTGCTGGAAGAATATCTAACAGAGTTAAGAGAGTTCGAAGGAGCTTTCGACGATGATACGGGAAAGCTACAAACACATCCATTCTGTAATATGAAACAAACAAATTGTCAAACGGGGGAATCGATTCTTGTCTATAATGTCGAAACCAATAAGTGTAATTTAGCACACTTAAAAACTATGAATTTTAAAGAGCTAGTGGGAGAACAGTTTAGAGATAAACCTGATAGTTTTAATACGAAATATAGACCAAATGATACTATTAAGTCAACTCCAATATGGACAAAACAAATGGGAACAGTTTTAATGTCTACATTACCAGAAGATGGCATGCGATTTGTAAAAAAGGAAATCACCAACAAATGTGGTCGAATGGTGTATGTAACAAATTATAAAGGCGTTTATGTGTCTAGAAATGTTGTGGAAGAGGCAAAAATTAAAATTCACAGAGATGATATTAAACTTACTCATTATTTTAATAATAAAATTGATTATTTGTTTCATTTTAGTCAAAACATCATGGAAAATGTATATAGAGAAATGATTCTAAACGATTGCAAGCTAAACAAAGAGATTCTTCGAAATCGAATGGCGATGGCAATTACAAATCCAAATTTAGTAGCACCTATGCTAATATCAGAAAGTGGCGTGTTTGCGAGAATTTTTGGAGAAGCGTTATACAGTTACAAATGCAAAGAAGTCTCAGTGAAAATTACTAAATATGAAAAATGCACAAACGAACTACCAGTAAGCCTCGGTGGAAAGATACGATTTATGGAACCGATAACTAGAATTTTGCTTGATGAACAAACTAAACCAAAGATTTTACAATGTAATAGATTATTAGCACCCTTATACCGATTAGCAACAGATTCGTGGATAGCTTTACCAGACTATCGTGGAGTCAAGACTCCAGACAAATTAGAATCAACAAATCTAGAATACCTGATAAATTTCACATCATTAAACAAAATGGCACAAATGGGTTTGTACCCAAGCGAGGATATTGAAGAAGCTCAAAGAAATTTGTTGTTTCCATCCAAGAAAGAACGAGTAATTTCAGAAATGATTGACACGATATTACCGAATGGGGAAGGAAAAGTAAATTACGAGTATTTGCTAACACCTGATCATTTCAAACGAGCTACATACAAAACGATGGAAAAGATTTGGGGCAAGTTCATGTTTTTGGGACAAGCATGTGCAGGCTTAATCGGAATTTACGTAATCGTGATAACAGCAAAGGTGATAGTGTCACAGATATTATCAGTACATCGAATATATGCAATATCTGGATGGTCATGGAAATTGATTATTGGCTGTATTCCATTGTTGGCCAGATTCTTTATTACAGATCATCAATTTAAAGAAATGGCAAGAGTAAGAGTGCAGTTGAGAAATGGCCGGAGAAGTGAGGAATCTACATGTCAGTCGGAAGACAAAAACGACGATCATAACAATGACAGTAGCAACGGCGAATCAGAACATAAATGCTTTCGAAAAAGTGTAATAAAAAGTAAAATGGAGCCAGAATCCAGATTTTTACTTGAACCAATGCCAAAACTAAGTGGAATTGATACTCTTACTAGATGGTACACTCCAACATTTAAACCAACAGCACCAATATATCCAAATGAACAATTAAAAGAAATGAAACCTGTAGATAATATCACAATCGAATTAGAAAAGATTGAACCAACGAGTGCTGAGATTGAAAGAAAAAATATGCTTGGTTTACCATGTAGCTATGCACTTATGACAACAGTAGTAGGAGGAAAACAACCTCGAACAAACATACAGTTCAATAAAAGAAAAGTGGAAGCTCTATTAGATTCAGGCTCAAGTCACACAATAGTGGCGGAAAATCTTTTGACATGCCAGGAGAGAGCCAAGATGAAACCCACAAACCACATCATAAAATCAATGTCACATAATGCATTGAATATTATAGGAAAATTAGAAGTTAAACTGATAATTGGAAATCAAGAAATAATTCATTGGGTATCAGTAATGAGGAACAGTCCTGTAAAATGCCTTATTGGCATGGACGTAATGGAGCAACTACAAGGAATTTCTCTCGATCTGAAAACTGGAAAGTTGATAAAAGGGCAAACTGGAGAAATAGTGCATGAAGTAGGAGAGGTATTCCTAAACCAACCATTGGAAGTACCACCAAAAAGTGAAGTAATATATTATGCGAATGCCATGAATGTATCAGATGAGGAGTACATATTTGAGCCAAATCAAAAATTGATAGAAAAGTATGATGTACCCATGTGTGACGAAGTAGTGAAAGTCCGAGATAAGTCAGTACCGGTTAGAATAGCAAACTATAGCGCAAGATCCATTGAAATAAAACCAAAAACCAGATTGGGAAAATTAACGAAAATCAAATCAGAAGAAGTTCAAAAATTACCCAGAAACATCAAAATTTACAAAGAACCTCAGATTACAAGCAACGATTTAACGAATGAGCAGAAACAAGAATTTAGTGCATTATTAAAGAAATATAGAAACGTATTTGCAAAACATGAGTATGATCTAGGACTCACTCAGGTAATTGAACATGAAATACCATTACTCAACGAAACTCCAATAAAATTACGACCGTATAGAATCCCATACATACATCAGGAAGAAAGCGACCGACAAATCAACGCGATGAAAAAATTTAAAATAATACGAGATAGTTCCTCACCATTTTCATCATCAATAGTAGTAGTGAAAAAGAAAGACGGTGATTTAAGATTTTGCGTCGATTATCGAAAATTAAATCAAGTTACAAGAAAGGATACATATCCTATTCCGGTTCCACAAGAAATGTTCGATCAGATGGGAGAGGTGCAATATTTTACGGTAATAGATCTTAACAAAGGATATAATCAATTTAAAGTCAAAGAGGAAGATAGAAGGAAAACGGCATTTTCAGATGGAAAGGGTCTATATGAGTTTAATGTGTTACCGTTCGGATTAACGGGAGCACCTGCTACATTTCAGAGAGGTATGAATTTTGTTTTGCGTGACATACCACACGCATTAGTTTATATTGACGATATCATAATATTTTCGAGTAGTTTTCAGGAACATTTACAGGATGTGGAAACAGTATTCAAGCGACTATTAGAAGCAAATTTAAAAATAAAACCCTCAAAATGTGAATGGGGAAAATCTGAAGTCGTTTATGTGGGTCATATTATTTCACGTCGAGGTCTGCAACCAAATCCAGAAAACGTGGAAAAAATTAAGAAATATCCGATTCCCAAGGATGTAGATCAAGTTCGACAATTTCTAGGATTAGCTAGTTATTACAGAAAATTTATTAAAAACTTCTCACATGTCGCACAACCTTTGAATATGTTGTTAAAAAAGCAAGCAAAATTTAAATGGACAACAGCGCAGCAAGAAGCGTTTGATAAACTCAAAGAAAGTTTAATTAAACAACCAATATTGAGATGCCCAAACTTTAAAAAACCATTTATTTTAATGACAGATGCCAGTAACTTCGCGTTAGGCGCGGTATTAGGACAGCAAGTAGAAGGGGAAAAAGATCATGTAATTGCTTATGCCAGCAGATCATTGAAACCTCATGAAAAGAATTATTCAACAATCGAAAAGGAAACATTAGCATTGGTATATGGGATAACTACTTTTCGACAATATCTAGTGGGCAGAAAATTTGTCGTCTTTACAGATCACAATCCGTTACAATGGCTAATGAAGCACAGAGATTCAGCTAGTAAATTAATTAGATGGTCAATCGCGTTACAAGAATATGATTTCGAGATAAAGTATCGTACAGGGAAGTCAAATGCAAATGCGGATGCTATGTCAAGAATACCAGTGGAAAATAATGTTGATCAGGATGAGAAAAATTGCGAAAATACAATATTTATGGCAATAAAAACCGCAAATAATATAGAAAAATTACAAGATGATCAAGAAAATGACGAGGAATTAAATCAGTTACGCCAACATGCTGTCACAATCAAAAAGGAGAGTGACTGGAAACATGTTATCGAGGAAAACCATAAATACATTATCCATGATGGTTTGTTAAAATGTGTGCAAAATGAAAATTTACTAATTATTGTTCCGACAAAACATCGAAAAGCATTACTGTTGTTGTATCACGATGGAGCATTGGGAGGTCATTTATCATCGCGAAAAACATTATCAAGATTGAGACAGAAATATTATTGGAAAACAATGGAACAAGATGTCAGACAATGGTGTCATACTTGTCAGATATGCCTAACTAGACGAAATACGGGACGAAAAATAAAAGTTCCACTTAAGCCTATGCCTGTACCAACGGCACCAATGGAAATGACAGCAATGGATATCGTCGGTCCATTGCCGGAGACAACTAATGGCAATAAATACATCATTGTTTTTTGCGATTACCTTACTAAATGGCCAGAAGCTTACGCAATCCCAAATCAAAAATCAGAAACAGTTGCGAAAATATTTGTAGAGAATATTATTTTTCGATATGGAGCACCAAAGAAATTACTAACAGATCAAGGAACAAATTTCCAGAGTGAATTATTTAAGTCAATTACAGAATTATTTGGTATATTGAAACTTAGTACTTCACCATATCATCCACAAACAGATGGTCTAGTGGAAAGATTTAACGGGACGTTAATTAATATGATATCATCCTATGTGAATAGAAAACAAAAGGACTGGGATTTATTCATCAAACCATGTTTATTTGCGTATCGAAATGCAATAAATGCAAGTACTGGTGAAACGCCTTTCTATCTCATGTATCTAAGACGAAACAATATGCCAATCGATCTAGAATTTCAGTCACCTATTTCCCAATATATGGATGTATCAGATTATAAAGTAGTTATGCAGGAAAGACTACAGTCAGTATGGGTCAAAGCAGGACTTAAAATAAAGCATCATCAAGAAGCATATAAAGAATGCTATGATAAACGCGCACGGGCGCATGATATTGAAATTGGAGATCTAGTGTATATAAACAAACCAGAACCAACAAAGGGATTGTCAACGAAATTACAACGACCGTTTAAAGGACCATATCTAGTATGCGATACAACAGAGACTAATTTAAAATTGCGTCCACAAAACAATAAAAAGGCTGGAACAATCATCGTTCATGTAAATAGATGTAAAAAGATACTAGCAGAAGATGAATCACGTTACCCATTAAGATCAAAACTTAATAAAGATGAAGGAAACACATTCCTTAAACAAAAGTTTACAAAAAACCCTGCCCCATTGAGTTACATCAATAAAGTTTTATTGATTACAACAGTAATGATTATCAATATAATGTCAGTAAATGCAGTGAGAGTATTCCCGTTATATGCAACTAATACAGTTGTATTATTAGACAAAGTTCATATTTATTCAACATGTACTCAAATAGTTTGGGTTTATTATGCTGGAGGAGCAGAAGAAATAGAGATAAATAATCTAATAAACTATTTTGAACCCCCAATAAAATTGAACAGCACCAAAAATATTTATGTGGCTAGACAATTAACAATGAATTATGAATACCCTTGGTTAATTACGCAATTGGATTCGAAAAGTAATAATACAAAAATACAAAATCTTATACGCATTAATATTTGGACAAAGAGATTACAAAATCGGGTATCAATTGAACCATTGGTAAATGGAATTGACGTATATTGGGAACCCCGTGAATCCCAACAAATAAAAATAGTTTTTCAAAATTATGCGATCGATACACTGAACAGCAGAAAACCCTTTGTAAATTATGTCAATTTAAAACAACATCACACTTATAATATTCACATTCATTATTATGAAAAATCTCTATATGAAAATGGAACCGAAATTAACAGTCAATGGGTCAAAATCCATTCTAGTCAACACATGATACGATTAGTTAATGAAACAAACCGAGTAATCTTTCACATCTACAATCAAACGGTGAATGTTTCCCGAAAAACGGACCCCAATCAAAAAGCTATTTTACATTATTACGGAAAAATTCAATTAATATTAAATGAAAAAAATAAATCTCAAATATTGACTTTTCGTCAACGTTCACCAATATCGACGTCAAAATTAGTGTTCATCAAAATTAAATATTATAGACGATCTCTATATTCAAATCTGTGGCAATTGACTTTAGTCGAAAAGAAATTCGTGCAAATTCCATTTGCCAATTTGCAGCATGAATATCGAAATGTTCCAGATCAATCAAATCAAATTCCAAGCTCTGTCAAAGGAGCCGTCATTTCTAACATTAATGCATCAATTAACAATAACGAAACCATATCATCATTAAATACTGATAATGACATTGTGTGTGTAACATTATTATCAACTAGTCTAACTATAATAATCTTTCTCATTATTCTCATCATCATTGTGTCAATTGAATCTCGAACAATATCCAAATCTTCTACGAACCAATCCGAGATTGCGAGACCTTGGATTGTCTATGAAGAAACTTTTGTGTAGTAAGATACAAATACTTTGCATGCACATTTGATAAAGTAGCAGTAGTAATACAGTACTAATATTTTATGAATGTAATCAGAATTTTATTTATTTATTTTATTTTTATGTGAATCTGCACTTTTCAATACGAAATGAAAGCATTAATTTGATTGGTTAGCACTAAGTAAGAAAATGAAAGGTTAAGAAAATTTTGATAAGGGTATAAAAGGCGGGTTTAAACTCATTAAACTTAATTAATTTAAAAAAAATAAAACAAATATCAACAGACACCCAAATAAATCGGTAATTATTATTATTATTATTTATACAGCTAGTAGCTGGGACAGTATCCTTCGGATATTTCATCTCAGCCCTAGTTTTAAAAGTAAATTAAATTCAAACGTTAAATTATAACTATTTTAGCAAAAATGGAACAAGTACAATGGGCAAGATCCACCTACGACAGTTACTTCAAGATGCAGAAAAATCATGCCAGCCAACAATTATACGAAATCAATGAAAATTTACAAATTCCAAATTATTTGCGGATAGATGACAGAAGAATGAAGATACGAATGTTTACAATAAGGAGAAATTCAGAATTGAAATTGACAGATGAAATTGAGTTGTCTCGGAAGGAAGAATATCACATACACGTGATCAGAGGTACAGTGGAAGTGCTGAAGAACGATAATACAATATGGTGGCAACTCCGAAAATTCACATCAGTGGAAGCTGCAGAAGGACTTCATGTGGAGAACACTACGAGCAGCGAATGAGGAGACAACGTTGGTGGTGGAAATCAGAACTGAGAATGAAGCGGATGAGGTACCACAGATGCATCTAATTGAAGGAGAAGACCCAATGTTATTGAAAATTTCAAAGGAAATGTTGAAAAAGAAAATGTCGTTTCTCAGAAAAGAAATGGATCTAGAAGAAATCCGCAGTAGAATATTATTCATTGATGCTGAATATGGCACATCAGAGCAAGGGAAAATGGTCCCTTTAGCAATAGCAATTATGAATTATTATGGGAAAGTAGTAAAAGATGTATACCTCACTCCAAGAGGAAAAATCCGACATTTTAATTCAAGGATCCATGGAATTACAGAAGTGGCCAGCAGGAACCAATGTGATCAATATGTGGCAATGAAAGAGATTCAACGCTTGACAGTAGGCAAGATATTGATCGGCCATGATTTGCATGCAGAATTACAATACTTGGGGATATGGATTGAACAATTGTACGGCATTCGAGATCTAGCAGCAGCACCAATACTTCAGAACATGGGAGTAACCATAAGGGGAGAATGGTTCAAACTACAAACAGTGGTGAAAGAAATATGTGGAGAACAGACTCAGATGAGTATTCATTCGGCTCTCGAGGACGTGAAAAGTATACGCAAGGTATACCAGAAAGTGGAAAGTCAATGGATTGATGACATACCGATGCCCAAAAATCAACCGTCAAAGCGATATTCGTGGGATGAATATAAGAAGCTTCGGGAAATTGAATCAACATCAACTGCAATACCAGAAAAACTAACGCAAATTCCAATTGAAGATGTAATGGAATCTGAAGAAATTGATTTAACATTCGAGGAGAATGTGACGATGGATAGTGAAAATCCATTGATTCAATTGAAGTGGGCCAATGAATCATTCTTAGAAATTGCGGAAGAATGTGTCGCATTAATGGTAAGCATTCGATGATAAGGATACATCCAACACTTGAATATGGTCCAATGCCAGAATGTAGAAAATCCAAAAAGAGAAAAACAACTTCGAACATTGATGTCGGAGACACTGTCACTGTCAATGGTGTAGTATATGAACGCGAAGAAACAATAATACGATATCGGCATGAAACGAAACGATTAGAAATAAAGATGGATTAATTTTTATATATTGTATTTATAAAATAAATAATTGTGAACTCGATTTTGTCTCATGTATTTATTGGCAGCGCATCAGTTAGACCCCAAAATAAGAATAAATAAGTAAATAATTGAGAGTAAATAAATGATTAAATAAATAAATAAACTTATTATTGTGTATAACAACAAACACATTTCCAATTGTCGGGGTTTGGCTACCCTGGACAACAATTGGAAATGAGTGGTTGTAAAGAGCCACATAAACAGGTTGCGACAAATCATAACAATTTATAATTTATTAGACAAAAAGGAATTTAAAAGACATAATTATTTCAATTTTTACAATGTACGTAAGATATTGCCCGAGAAAAAACATTGCACAGCTATATCTATAATATAAATATTTATTCAAAAATCTTTGATAAATAAGTTTACATTATATAATTTTGTTACAATGATAATTTTTTCAAATCATAACAGAAATTTTCGATATTTTATAATTCATTTAAACAAATTTAAAATATTAATTCATAAAAATAATATATATATATATATATATATTTCCAAAGAAAATATTGAATTCACTGACTCAGCCACTTGTATGCGAAAAGATAACAAACATTTTTACCAAAAAAAAAAAAATTGTATACATAATAACAGTAAGAGACCTGGGAGAGTGGCAAATAATTCATTATTCGATGACTTGGTTTTCAATAAATCCATAGTTATTAATTTCTTACAAGTATTTTAATTAACACACTCAATTAAATTGTTATAGATAATTATGTAATTTTCTATTGAGTAAAAAAATATCTTACCTGCAATATCACATCAAACATTAAGATCGCGCAGCCTGAATTAACTTGATATCTGCAAATAATTAATGCACTTCCCATTAATTGACAAATAATATTTATTAGTAGAAAAAAATCCAATATTCAAAGAATTCATTTTCCATAAACTGGAAATAAAATCTATTTGATCACTCCACTGGGTAATTAATCGATATCCATCTTCAATAAATGTCGACACTAAACAAACTCGAGCAATATGAGGCAAGAATCGACGAGTCTTTCTAATTACCTAGCATACAACTGAAAATTGAAAAGAAAATATACAAATTTACTATATCAGCATAATTTTCTAAATTTGTCAAACAATCCTTTTTATTATTTCGAATAAAATCAACCATTAAGAAACTCTCAGAAAATAGTTTGGCATTTTATCTGCAACAATATCAAAGCTCATTATATAGTTTTATAACGAGCCTAAGTGAGCAAGCGAACGGTTCGTGGTCTTATCTGTTGGCGATCTGTGTCGAGTCCAGTGTCTTTCTAATTATTTCTGTTGAAATACATTTCTTGAAAATTTAAGCAATACTTCAAATTCACAAAAAAGTATGCTTAATGATTGATCTAAATATTGCATATAAATTTTATGATTATAATGAGTGTTGATCATAAGCAAATGATTTATGAATTTAACAATGACTCGGCAAAGAAATATAAATGATAAATACTAATCAGATCACTCAATATGGTGATACAATAAGCCAATTAAATTAATTGAAACAAGAATCATTATGTTTCCATAGAATATCAAATTTATCCGGTAAAATGAATTCTATTAGGAAATTTTTCTTTTAATGAAGTTTTCCTGCTGCGGGAAATGTAATTCGATCCACTGGAATTCTGCCACTGACACAGCAGATGAATTTGCCTCATCCCATCTGGGCATTTAACCGAACTAATTAAAACAAAAATCTGCTTTTTATTTCTCATTCATTTCCCGACGGTAAATAAAGAAATTTGGTTAGAATAAGCAGGAAAATCTATTGGTATCCATTTCATTTCCCGACGGTAAATAAAGAAATTTGGTTAGAATAAGCAGGAAAATCTATTTGTATCCATTTAGCTAATGTAATTAATTAATCTTCGTGTCTGTTTTCCCTCTCGAATGTTACTTGACATGTTGAAATAATTTAGAATAGTTGATTTCGCCAGTTTGAAGACGATTATCAGTTCAATTCTCATTAAATCTAGTGCTAGTCCCAAATTGCTGTTTTATTTATATTCACCCTTTACATTTAAAAATTCATCTCAATTTATTGGTATTATAATAATTTAATAATGGTACATTGATTTATAACCAATTCTTTAATATGCAAGAACGGCTTTAATTGAAATGATAATGATAAAAGAAAAAAAAATAAAAATAAAAGTCAAATAATAATAAAAGAATTATTGTTACTATTACAATTTGTAAATTAATTTTACTAATTTTTTTTAATATTTAATCAGTTTAGAAAATTTATTTGTAAATTCATTATTTTAAATTTATCAACATAACTATAAATATAAATATATTCAGATATGCAGTCTACTTGAAATTTCATTTTTCATAAAATTAGACAAAAATCCACTTAATTATCTGTTATTTTTCATTGAAGTATTCTATAAATAAACAGAAAATTATCACTTGATAAAATTTCGAAATGAACTGATAATATTTATATATTATTAATATATAGAAATTTCAAATTTTATTCAAAAATCTGCAATAATTAATTCAAATTTAATATAATTATGAATTCAAACAAAAAGCTGATTATGCCCAATTAATTATTATTGTTATTGTTATTAGTATTGTTGATATTATTGTTATTATTTAAACTATAAGAAATGTACAGATTCGAGGACGAATCTAAATTATAGGGGGAGATATGTTGGGGTTCAATAAAAGAGATACAAAATTGAGGTGAAAATCAACGAAAACACCAAATTCATAATAATAAATGTAAAATACAAAGATATTAATTAAAATAATCAAAAAACAAAATTGAATAATTTCGGGGGATGCCAAATTATGAGACGAGTTCAAATATAATAAAATAAAATCAATGGGGGGTCCCTAGAAAGAATAAATTACAAAAAACAAAAATTAATTAAAAATTAATTAACTAATGGGAAGCCCGATCTAATGGGAAACCCGAGCTAATGGAGAACCCGAGCTAATGGGAAACCCGAGATAGTGAAAAGCCCGAGATAATGGAAAGCCCTAGCGTCATGGGAGAGCCTAGATGGTAGATCAAAGGGGAAATTAGATCGGTCGACGAAAATTAAATTAGGACAATGAGAGAAAGAGATAGGAGGAAGCCCGGGAAATTTGATACGAAGGGCTTGATGAATTAAAATCAATGGACGGGTCAAGTATAAAAGGAACCAGCAAAGAAACATAATTGGCAGTTGGTCGAAGAAAATTTAGTAGAATTAAACGAGTGAGTAAAAGGAGTTAGCAGTTGTGATAATTAGAAAATTAAATAGATATATAGATATTTAGAATAGATATTTAGAAATCAAACGTACCAGAAAGGGACATCTCCCGTTGGAAGATTATCCCTACGTGAGATTTATTGTATCTTTGAAAAGTGCAGATCAAAGAGTTATTAAAGATTGTAATTGTTCAATAAAGAGTGTAATCAACCAGTGTACTTGTATTAGTCTTGAATAAAATTATTGTGTTGGGTTATCTTGATTTTGAAAAAGAACACAAAGGAGTCAGATCGTGATACCGACTTGCATTAAAAACCCAACAATATCCTATTGT